>VRLP01002791.1:0-78359 GCA_009660295.1 Lophius piscatorius | reverse complement strand
GGTCAGTGGGGTGAGTAGTTCTTTTAGGTAGGGGGGTGCGTTACCATGGATGCACTGGTGAGTGAGGAGAGAGATCTTATAATCAATCCTGGTGGAGATGGGAGGCCAATGAAGTGAATGAAGAGCGGGGGTGATGTGTTCGTGTTTACGAACTCTCATCAGGATCCTTGCAGCACTGTTTTGAACATACTGAAGTCTTTGAAGACTTTTATCAGGGATCCCGGTGAGAAGTGCGTTACAGTAATCCAGTCGGGAGGAGACAAACGCGTGGACCAGCTTTTCAGCATCACTCAAGGTGAGTGAAGAACGGAGTTTGGAAATATTTCTGAGATGGTGAAAGGAGATCTTGCAGATTTGTTTGATGTGGGATTCAAAAGTGAGTTGAGGTTCGAATCTTAAGCCGAGGTTGGTGACTGATGAAGAGAGGGGAATGTCGTGACCAGAGAAGGTAATACTGGTTATGGACGAAGACTGGGTCTGATGTGGGGTGCCAATTAAAATAGCTTCGGTTTTGGAGCTGTTCAACTGGAGAAAGTTGTTTTTCATCAGAGTTGACAGGGGAGATGACGATGACGATGAGGATGGAGAGGCTGCGGAGGAACATGTGACAGTTTTTATGTAGATTAGCGTGTCATCAGCGTAGCAATGGAATCAGAGTCCATATCGACTGATGACATGTTCATGGGGGAGCATGTACAGTATGAAGAGAATGGGACCAAGGACTGATCCCTGGGGGACCCCACAGGTGACGGTGTGTGTCCGGGACCTTGAACTTCCAAGGGAAACGTATTCTGTTCTGGTGGTGAAGTAAGATTGAAACCAGTCTAGGGCGGTGGCAGTGAGTCCAGTGGTGTGATGTAGGCGGTGTAGGAGTATTCCATGGTCAACTGTGTCGAAGGCAGCAGACAGATCAAGGAGAATCAGGAGGGAAGGTGAACCAGCATCTGCTGCCATCCGTAGGTCATTTGTGACTCTAAGCAGAGCTGTTTCTGTGCTGTGGGCGGAGCGGAAACCAGACTGAAAGGTTTCAAAGAGGTTGTTGTATTTGAGTTGGTCCTGGAGGTGGGCAGCAACTACTTTTTCCAGAACTTTGGAGAGGAATGGGAGTTTGGAAATTGGCCTGTAATTTGCAAAAACTTCTGGATTGAGAGTAGGTTTTTTGAGGAGTGGTCTGATTATGGCGGCTTTTAGGGCAGATGCAACAAAGCCAGCCTGGAGGTTTTGGTTTATTACAGCGATGATCAGGGGACTGATGGAGGATTTGTTAGTTTTCATCAACCCCTACTTCATACCCGTAGGGGTTGATGTCAGTAAATTCAAGCAAGATGCAGACTTATCCCGTGTGAATGCACCTTATGAAACACAGATGTGAGCGTGACATTTCTAAACCACATGAGGTCCTCAGGAAACATTATTCCCGTACGAATAAGCTCTAACCTTTTTTTTTTTTTTGTGATTTTGGTGACATTAATGTGAGCAAAGATGAATGTTTGTCTCTTTGTGTTGGGCCTGATAAACTGGTGAGTTGTCCAGGGTTTACGCCGCCTCTTACACGGTTTCAGATATGGAAAACAGCCTTCAGAACCCCCTTTGAACCCACACAGGATAAAACAGTTACAGTAACTGCATGGATGGATGGATGGATTTTTCTCACAATGCCAGAAAGGATATGAATTGAATAATGAATACAAGATGATTCACATACAGAACCAAACGCCTAAACACGAATGATTACGCAGACGGCAGTAAATATCCACCAGAGAGAGCTTTAATCCACTGAGGTTTGGTGGAGGCACCATCTCAAGATAGTCTGGACGACTGCATGCTCAGCTTTGCTCCCACTAGGGATCTCACTATTTCAGGGGCTTTTCAGGATTATTCACACTATGGCACGAAACACCGAGTTCCCAAAGCTGTGTGTTTGAATGCTTTGTGTCGGTGCTGTCCATGGTGAAATATCAACTTTAACGTCCAGAGGTGTGTTTAGGTAGGTAGGAGTGTGTACATAACATCCACACCAATCTGCCATAAGATTAAAACCACCTGCCTCATTTTGTGAAGTGAAACAGCTCTGTGATGTCACTCTGGGTTCTGACACGTTCCTATCAGGACCAGTATGATCGTTTTCAGCAGTTTGTGCTACAGAAGCTCTTCTGTGGAGTCAGACAACGCTGGCTGTCTTTCTTTCCCACTAACATCAATGACTTTTTGGGTGACCATGACGTTCCCCCTGGTTCCAATGTTCTTGTTTCAAACACATCAACTTCAGGACAAAATGTTCCCCTGCTGCAGAATATATCCACCCACCGACAGGTAACCACGGTAACCAGATATGTGTCTGTGTGTGTGTGTCAATCCATGTGTGTCCGTGTGTGTGTGTGTTCATGCATGTTTGTCCATTCGTGGTTGCCCGTGCAAGTGTGTCCGTGCACGTCTGTGTGTGTGTCCGTGCACACACGTGTGTGTGTGTGTCAATGTGGTTTGTCCACACGTGCTCTGGGCTACCCGAGGATTCTACATCTGAATGTTTCACGAGTCTTCATGTTGGCTTTCACAGTGAGGCTTAGCGCTCCGTTGCTTCTTCTTCTTCTTCTTCTTCTTCTTCTTCTTCTTCTTCTTCTTCTAGATAATAAGTATGAGCATTCATTTGGCAAAATTCAATTACAACTTAAATCCCTCCCAACATGGCGGCCTTCATATGGACCCACACGTGAAGATAAAAAAGATAAAAAGGGATAGAAAAATATTTTTACTTTCAGCTGAAAGTACGCACACACAAAAACATAATTATAAATATTATATTCCATATATTCAAAGAAATACCCATAAATACTCCATATTGACAAACCAGAAACCGGCTCCCTTGCTGGTGAGCCCAGTGACTAAAAGTGAGGGAGGCTTCCAGCGAAAATGTTTGATATGTGAGGTAATTGCTTGAAATGGCATCAGCCATCTTACATTAAGAAACGCTTTCAGTCAGGAGCAGTTAGTGATCCCGCCGATGTTTATAGTTAAAATGATTATCCGCTAATTATTGTACTGATGTTCACGCAGCACGAACATTCTCAGGGGTGAGACTCGTGCCACATGATTGGACTCTGATGACTAAGCTCTGGGTTTAATAAGCTCTGCCCTCATGACACAGACTTCAGAGGAGGAGAGAGATTTATTCTGGAGACTTTAAGAGAGTCTTGAATCACAAATCAATCGAGATAAATTGTTCAATTAAACCTCAGCGTGACAGGATGCTGCGTCTCATAGCGCAGATGTCACTGCGACAGAAGCACAAATAACGTGGTGCAACGGGCTTCAGCACAACCAGCAGAGCCACGAGGGGGTCAAAAGCCAATGTAGATCTAGTGCCGTTCCCAAGCCCGGATTAATGGAAAGGAATGCGCCAAGAAGGACATGTGGCGTAAAACCTATGCCGAATCAATATGCAGAACAGGAAACTGATTTCAAGTTGGATATCAGTTAAAGAAGAAAAAGGAGAAGAAGAAGAAGCTTCAGCAGAAGAAGTTTTCATGTCCACAAAGGATATATTGAATTATCGATTAGATTGAGTAATTCCTTTCATATGAAAGTAACCAAATGTATTTTCTTCCGGACAAACATTTAATGACTCTGTTTTTTTGATCAGCATTGATTAAAGACAGTAATCCCCCTCCTCATGGACTGCAACAACCTCTGGATGATGTCATCCTTTGGGATTGTGGCCAACTCTTCTGCTCCTTGGTTCTGAGTCTGTGGAGGACATCTACCTCATAATTTAGTTTAATTAGTTCATATTTTACTCTGTAGGGGACGCTCTTTTCACAAAAAAAGACAATATTTTTTAGAAATAACTTCCTTTTCCATGTTCCGGTTTAGTACAATTTGTCCCAAAAGAACCGCCTCAAAGAGATCTGACTTGTATTTACCATATTCTACAGAAACAGTTAGGTTGAGTCGCCATGGAATGTTTGAGATTACTAATGAGTCACATTTGATTTGAGGGGTTCACTATTTGAACAACCTTGGCTGTCACGGACAATTTTCTGAGGAAGAACTGGATTGATTTTGGGAAAAGTCACTAGACACTAGGGGAGCTTTATTTGGACAAAATCTCAGCCATTGGTTCAATTATGTCCAAATTTGATGCATATGAATGGACTTGAGGAGATGTATTATGTATAAACCATATTTAAAACTCTTTTTTTAAATCTTTTGCAAAAAAAACAGTTTTTACTGACATAACTTCCTAACTGTTGGTCTGATTCAGTCCAAATTTGGTCCAAAGGAATAAACTGGAGGAGATCTATCTTGAATGGTCATATTTTATAGCTTTTTTTTAAATTATGAATAATGCTGTCACTTTTATTTTGAGAAATTCACTCAAGGGGATTGTTTCTGGAACGCAGGGGGTTGGGGGCCTTTTTGGGGATATACCAACGCTGTCTGGGACGACAGCCTCGGTCGAGCTATCTCTTGATTTTTTACCAATTGTTTTTTCCTTTTTATCCTCATCCTGCCGGATTCTCCGAATGAAGTTAAGAAAATGAAACAGTTTACCTTAAACTCAATCCTTAAAGTAATAATGACCGAATTTGTGTGATGCAATAAATACGAACTTAACTGTGAAATTTTGCTGTAGAGCACCCTGGACACAATTGAACTCACAAAACACAGACAGGCACAAAGAAAGATGGATTATAATTACAATATAGGAGAACACAAACCTGGTCCCAGGAACAGGATAAGTAGCTCTCCAAGGAATTATTACTAGAAGGGGGGATGTATATAGAACAAGGTTTGTGATTGGTGTATCTTTTTCAGAGCATATATTAGGTCCCATACTAGGAGTCCATCCATTGAGCCATAACCCTATTGGTTGATTGGATTATGGCGTCGATATTCAACTTCCATGGGGTCATTGATGTTATTTAAAAGAAGCGTCACTGTTTTCTTTACCTTGAGAAAGACTAGACCAACGTCTCCGTCTGTCAACAGTCGTTTACTAATGAACAACAAACGTTTGCTTTTAAGTTCAAGAATAGACCAGTAAAGTGTGTAATAGAACTCAAAGAGAATACGAAGTTAGTCAGTGATCAATCAATTACACGTTTCACATTTGCTTCTTAAAAAACATGCACTTAAAAAAGTGAATGCAAGCAAAAGAAACCTGATGCTGATTTCCTGAAATAAACTGTCTGACTTTCAAAGTTGAAAAAAAAGGTGATTCTTTTTCTCTGCTGCGACTATGCATGTGGCAAAAACCTCCGGCGGCTCGCTTCACGAGTCGGTGTTAGCTCTTATTGTTTTGTTGTTGTGGCATGACAGAGGATCTGAGAGAGAGATTGAAAGTCCAGCACGATGGAGCCGTCGCTTTACTCGCTCACTTGATTGCTCACTCACTCCGCCACAACTACAATGTCAATCCAGAGAGTGGATGGAGGGTTTAACGTGCGACACACACAAAGCCGTAAGTCGTCCTGCGGTTCCCTGCAGCTCCTGAGGAGGAAGGGGACGAATGTTTATTCCTTCATCATGTGGCTTCACATCAGCAGCCGTTAACTGAGGGCTAATCACGCCATCCTCAGTTGTAGTCTTTTTGTGTATCGCGCTTTTGTGCTGACCTGGTTCTGATGTGTGTAACAAAACGTGCCGCGTAGTTTTCACTTGTCAGGGTTCTAAAAATAAGGTGAGAAAATCAACCCCTGGTCCTGCAGGGAGGACATGTTCTGCAGACACTCACAAGCAAACACACAAATACTGCTGCACAAACAGACACACGCACACACACACACACACACACACACTTAATCCCTTTGGGTCTGTAACGCCGTATTTTGTTTGTGAATCCTTCCTACTGTCACAGTAGGTTAGTTTATATTAGCAGCGCCTGCAGATGATTCCAGGGGCCTGGAGCCGAGCATGAACACGTAAATACAATCCTGCTGCTTTCAGAGTATGAAGCTGCAGCAGAGCAGTGTGTGATGCTGCGCAACCAAAACAACCTGCACACACACAAGCTCACACCACACACACTTACTCACTTAGACACACTAAAACACACTCACACATACACACTAAATCACCCAAACACACTAAAACACTCTCAGACACACATGCACGTACACACACTAACACACACACTAACACCCACATACACACAAAAACACACACACACACAAACACACACACACTTATACACACACACAAACAAACACACTAATAGACACACATAAAACAAACACACACAAACAGACACACTAACACACACTAACACACACTTACAAACACACACAAAAAAACACACATACACACAAACACATACACACGCACACACTCACACACAGGCACGCACGCACACACACACAGACACACACACACTTATACACACACACAAACAAACACACACTAATAGACACCCACACATACATAAAGACACACACACACACCAACACACAAACTTATACGCAAACACACACCGAGCTCATCACTCGCAAATGGACGCAAAATTGAAGCCGCTTGCATTGATGGACGGACAGACAGAGCTTACACAAAAACACACACACACACAGACACACACGGACACACACACACACACACAGTTGCCTGTGTTCTACCTCCAGTATGCCTAGAGGGAGGCAAGTGACGCCACACAGGAGTGACTCACCCTTTAATTCTCATGGGTGCTAATTTAGAGAGGTTACAGTAGGTGGGAATTGTCGGTGTGTGTGTCTGTGTGTGTATTTCTCTGTGTCTGTGTGTGTATTTGTCTGTGTCGGTGTGTGTATTTGTGTGTATGTGTGTGTGTATTTCATAAAAGGTCCTCAGAGAATGGGGCAGAGAATGGAAGTGTTTTTAATTAACAAGGGGGTTAAGGTTTAAACCAGTCCCTGACCGGTCCAGGCTGGTTTCTCTCTGTATCTCTTTGTTTATCAAAAATGTGAGAATAAAACACAAAAATAAATAAAATAAATAAAATCACCTTCTTCACTGCAGCTAAAGCGTGAATTATTATGTCCTCTAAAATATGGTGACATCACTGAATCGTCTATCGCTGCGTCCACTGCAGATCAAAAATCGTTCGATGGATCATTTTCAAATGTTTTTTCCACAGTCTTCAGTGTGAGGAAGAACTGGGAAATAATGATTGCATATATCCGACACTAGGGGGGGCTCTATATCCCAAAGTTTCGAGACTATTATTTCTGAATCGTTGGTCTCATTTACTCCCAATTTGGTGTATATGAATGGACTCGAGGAGATCTACCTCGTGTACATCATGTTTTACTCTAATACTTTATATCTTATTCACTAGCTGGAGCTTTTTTTGTGTTACGATAAAAAAAAAATTGTCTTCCGGTTGTTTGTGTGTCTTGTGTATGTGTGAGTGTTTATGTGTGTGTGTGCTTATATGTTTGTATGTTTGTGTGCATGTGTGTATGTGTGAGTGTTTCTTTGTGTTTGTGTGTGTGTTTATGTGTGTGTGTGCGTGTATGTGTGAGAGTTTGTGTGCGTGTGTTTGTGTGTGTACACACACGAACTCTGTCTCTGTTGTCTTTTTCAACAGAGACATACACACAGACACACATACAAAACCACACGTAGACACACACACACACACAAACACACACACACACACACACACACACACACTGTTCCAGGTAGTTAGCAGGCTAAATGGACACTGAGCATAAACGTTATGCAGCACTCATGCGGATCTGTTGTAGCTGTGAGACAGAGCTCTCATGTTGGCCTGGTACCGAGCCCGGATCCGTCTCCCACCCAGCTACACTCCTATTAGAGCTGACAGCTGCCAAATAGTGTCCCTCGGCGTGGCCGAGTGCCTGAGATCCCAGGTTCTGTTTCAAATTTATGTCAAGTTATGTCTGAAAAAAAGTGTTTTTTGGAAAGAAAAGCTCCTTCTGGTGAGTAAAATATAAACCATTACAGTAAAAACATGATAAAGATGAGATAGATCTCCTCCAGTCCATTCATATCCATCAAATTTGGACTAAATCGGACCGCGGGTTTAGAAATGATGGCCTTCCACTTAGTGTCAGAAATAAGGAATTGAACTTTCCCAAAATGAATCGGGTTCTTTCCTTCAGGAAGGTCTATGTGGGTTCTATTAGGTTCTAATGTGTCATATTCTGTCCCTAGAGACAAGCATGCTTGATTTACTATTATCATTGTATTAAACGTGATATTTTGCGATCCCCCCTGAGAGATATAGCCTGAAAATATTGGCACTGCTCTATGATGATGAGTTCTTTCATCAAAAACAAATAAAGCTCTTTGGTCACATGTTCACTGGGGTTGAGTCACAAGTTCAAAGCAGTAAAATAGTGATAAAATCAGCAAAGCCAGTGGCAGCGTGATGGCCCAACCAGACGCTGGAAGGTGCGCTGTGCCGAGACCGTAGCGCTGCTGAAGATGATGTCACATAAAAATACCGTATGTCGGCGTCTGAGTCATGGCCTGTATGTATTATTTTTGGCTCGTCTTTATTCCAGAAAAAAACACACAAACGCATTTATTCTCTTCAAGGAATCTGTTCTCAGACATTTATCAGTCAGACGCGTAAACACACACATACACACACACTTTTACACACACACACACACGTTGTCAGCAGAATATTAATCATCCTACGAGGCCTTTGACATTGTCGATAAAACGCAGATACTCTGAGTGCTGTGACCGCCTCATCATCCATCATTACCCTCAGATAGACGGAACGATATTGACCTGTTTTATCAGATACCGATCCGGTTCTAAGCAGGCAACCCCCGGGAGAACTTATGGGGAAAAGACATTATAGATCTCCATTAAAACTTTAATGTCCTGCTAAACTGTTTGGCTGAGCACACTTGACTGAACAAGTTTATAATCTGACCCTGTGGCACAATGTGTATGCAAAAGAGTAAGGGGCCGAGGACGGTGCCCTGGGGGACTCCACAGGTGAAAGGACCCCCGAAGGAGGAAGCATTAATCACGGCTATACAGAAAGTCTTTTTCAACAAGCAGGATTGTTTCGGCATATTGAAGCATGTGAGGACTTACAAAACAGTATTATGTAACTCGATACAACCAAAAAAAGGTCATCAAGGGTCAAATAGTTTTTCTAAAAACATGTTTTCGCAGAAGGTTGCGCTAATGTAATTAAAATTTACCATTTACAATGAAACACATTTTTTATCATTTAAAAAAGGGCGCTTGACCAAACAATTTGTTTTGTTAAGGTAAATTTAGAATGTCAAAGATATGAAATGAATAAATGTCCAAGATAAATAAAATATGCAAAGATGATGATAAAAATAATTTCCCCTTGATTTACTCTTTTTTCTTGGTGAGGACATTAAAGAGTTAAAAGGAATAACAGACGGCAGGTTTATGAAACTTTGAGCTGGAGTTTTCCACGCTTCACGGTCTGAGTTTTGAGAGTTTCGTCATTCCTGCAAATTTGATTGAGTGGTTTCGGCGCCCCACTCATCCATCACGTCGATGCGTACGCTGACATCAATACTCTCCTTTGTTGCCTGTGGGTCCAACACTCAACCTGTAAATGTCACACGCTTGAATGTGTCATGTCAGGATAACTTGCAAAGGATGATGAATTAGGAGCACCCACACTGCTACATCATCAGTGGGTGCTCACTGCGGGTGTCCTGTGGAGGGGGGGTAACCTTGCATGGTGACAACCACGGAGGTGGTGCTGAAATGGACAGTTGCATCGCCGTCTGCCTCTGGAGCGGCTCGCTGAGATGATTTCATTGTGGATGCAGTGAGAAGCGGAAGCTGGTCTCCTCAGATATGGCTGAGGGTTAGGGTTAGGTTAACAACGAGCACTGATCCATGAGGAATTTTTATTTATCTATTTTTATTTATGCAGTTGGATTACTTAATGTCCACATCACCAAACTAATTAACATCGTTTGGTGCATTTTTGTCATTAAATGATCAATGAAACGAGTAAAAATCATGATTATGTAATTGTTCTGATATACCTTCTGTGTTTTTAATACACTTCCCATTCAAAAAAAACGAAATTCTCCTGAAAATTATATGTAAAAGAAACCCATATATTTTAACTAATTGAATCCTGCTTGTTCTACAATCAAACCCTTTTCAACCGTGTTCATATTTTCTAACTATTATTTTCATAATAAAACAAATCCATGCCAATTCTATGAAATTGGAATACATAAAACAAGCTTATTTAAATAAAATCAAACAGATACAAGCACATGATCTTTGATTATGCATTTTTTTATTATTTTGATTGCTTGCTTCGCTTTTCAGTAACAAACATCAATCACCAAACTGGATTCGGACCTACTGTGGGACTAGTGTGGTTCTACATGGAATATTCGGCGTACAAAATGCTCCAGAAAGCGACTGGGCTCAGGCAACAAATACTAGCCTGCCCTCATAATCCACCGTAAAACCATAATGTGTTAAATTAAGCCAATATAATGTGATAATTGATGACTTTTAACCCTTTGAAGTCCTCAGCAAGAAGAAGTAACAGCTTAGAATATTTTATTTTATTGTTTTGGAACATTTCTTGACTTAATATCTCAGATACTCGTTTCCAATATCCTGGACCCATCGTTTGGTCAAGCATGTTTTTAAACCGTAATAAAGAAATCACATAATAAGATTATTTCATGATGAACTTTCGTATTTCAATGAAATAAGTCAGATTTAGTTTGATTATATTAACCTATTTGAAAAAAATGTTTTTAGAAAAGTGTTTCACCCTTATTAGACACTATTAAGTCGTGTGAAGTTACGTGATTTACTACGCCGAATAATAAAAAGTCCTACTTATAACTAAGGGAACTGCCTCCATCGTTCCCTCAGTCTCAAGAATCGTAATGAAATCCAGAAGTCGTGTTTCCCTCATAGTTTTGAAATTTGTCTCGTTTGTATGTTTAACATTAAACGTAAGATAAATCTATGTTAATTCTCCTTTTGTTTTTATTGAACCCTGCTCAACTGTTTAGCTGAACACATTTTTAGTCTCTATTTCTTACTGTAAAATGTGACTGAACCTGATAATAACATGACCCAGGGGCAGTATGTATATGTTAAAGAGTAAGGGGCCGAGGACGGAGCCCTGGGGGACAACACAGGTCAAAAGGGGCCACTGAGGAAGAAGCATTAACCATGGCTATTGATAAATATTTGATTTGTAAAGCAGATCCTCTAATGCGTACCCACTGTTTCAAGCCGATCCAGTAGGATTTTATGATCAACAGAATCTGAGCTCAGTTCCGAAAGCATTAAAACCGGTCAATCGCCTGCATCATCTGTAAGTAAGGGAGGACAAAATGTTGGCGAAAGCCTGATTTGAATTCATCAAAAATGTTGCACTTATTCATCAAATACATTTTACAAACATTGAAGAAAAGTTTTATAAATAATTACGATCAGTATGACCCAGGCTCGTATTTTTAAGAAGAGGTTGCACCACAACCCGCTTGAGGGAGGAGGGAACACAGCCAGAGGACAAAGAGCTGTTAATGATGGATAAATTATACGGACCAACACCACTAAAAATCTTCTTCAGAAGATTGGCCAGCATAGTGTCAAAAGGACAAGATGATGTCTTCACTTTGACCGTTAAGTCCTTCAAAGTGCAAAGTGAGAGAGGCCGTAAGGTGTGGAGCAGTGAGGAGATGGAGGGTCCCCAGCAATGGGGACACTCTGGAGTTACATTTCATTTATTTTTTAAGTAGTTCACAAGTCATTGGGGTGGTTTCATCACAGAATCAATAGTTGGGGTTATTGCGGTTCTTCTAAGGCCTAACTCACAGGGACAAACAATCATTCAATTCTACGGGCAATTTAGAGTCGTTGCATGTTTTTGGACTGTGGGAGGAAGCAATGTATTGTAAGAAAGGGCTAGTAACTCTCCTGGAAAAAGCTTAAGAAGAGTTGAGGGAGGGACATTCCCCACAAAACATTCCTAATTATATCCCCGAAAAGTCTGGGTTATTACGGAATTGTCATCCTTGCCACAGATCATTCGTGTTAACGCGATAACTCAAGACCCATATCATGGCTCGTTTTCAGCCCATTCAATTTTGTACCCTCGTAGACCTCAGGGAGAGGAAGAACTGGGGTACTTTGGGTAAAATGCGGTTGTCTGTTTTCCAACACTAGGGGGAGCTTTATTTCTAAATGTTTTCGGCCATAATTTCTAAACTATTGGTCCTATTTGGTCCAGATTTGGTGCATATGGGTAAACCCAAGGGGATTTTAACTGTATGTATCGTGTTTTGCTTTAATGGTTCATATTTGACTCACTAGAGGGAGCTTTTTTCATGAAAAACACTGTTTTCTGGACATAACTCAAAAGCTATTGCCTGGATCATTTTCATCCATTTTACACCGTCATCAACTTTAGTGCGAGGAAGAACTGGATTGATTTTGGGAACGTCAAGTTGTATATTTCTGACAGTAATGGGATCTTCTCTGGACCATAATTTCTCAACCATTGATCCTACACAATCCAAATTTAGTGCACATGCATCAAGTCGAAAAGGTCTGCAGGTATCTTGTTTATATTATATTGCAATCTTATAGTTCATATTTCCTAGGGTACCTTCTTAATAAAAATACTGTGGATATAAAGTTTAGTTTGAGGGGTTCAATCAGGGCAATTGTAGAAACTTGTAAAACAAAGGGGATTTGGGGATTTTCGGGGATATACCCCAGCTGTGCGGTACGACAGCGTAGGTCTACTTTATCACCAGCTTTTTCCAAACAATCTCACTTCTATGTCCCACTGCCTATTATCAAACATGACACACATATATATATATGTTACTTTCTCTCTGTTGTTATCTTCATCTCCAAAGACAAGATTCAATTTGTAGCACTACAATCATTTTTGATGCAATGCAATGCAACAGAGAGTAACACCAGAAAAGCATCGCAATCCAGTGCAACAGAAGTGGGAGTCGGGAGTCGACCTGCGTTTAGGTCTCACATACATTCACTCGTGCGCAGGAATTCCCTTCACACTGCGTTTGACACAGAGTTCAGCCTCGTACACAGGCGTCCATCCATTTGAAATGTAACTCAACTCGGGGTCTACAAGCACAAACACACAAAGGCAGCAAGGCCACTCCTATAACGAGCTATAATATTTTAATGGATGTGAAGGTCCATGAGCCAACTCTTCTTCCTCATTTGTCATGAAAACACGAGTGCACCTACACACCCGTACGTTACAGCTGACATGGCCGTACGCAGGGTTTTTGTAAATACAGAGGTCCAAAATCCAAGCTTCATGAGGTAATAATAATAATAATAATACATTTAATTTACAAAGCACTTTACATTTGGATCAAATCTCAAGGTGGTAAGGACGCATGCCTCCTGACATTTTTTATGTTTTTCTACATATGTTAAAACATTTAAAAGGCAAGAATTGGTCAACAATAGCTTCAAAACCCAGTTGCATTCATTTTTCTATAAAGCAATAATGCACGAGTATCAGCTTAATTAATGTTGGTTGCATTTTACAAGGCACTCGTAAAGTAATTACAATTTTCCTAAGTGCAAGTTTTTAACGAAGCAGTTGAGATCATAAACACAAATGCAGTAATAACATTTAATGTCCAGATAAACTTTTGGTACCACTTCACAAAATCAATCCAGTTCTTCCTCACCTTAAGGTCTATGGGGGTAGAGAATTTGAAAATGATCCATGAAATATTTTTTTAGCAATCAAGCAAACCAAAGACAGTAGTGATGATGATTCGACAATATCCCCGACTTTTTGGGGATATAATTATATATTTCTGGACCCAATGCTCAGGTCCTATCGCGAGTCCTGATAGCTTGTCATTTCCCACGTTTGATCATTACCAGGTCTTCAGCCTTCTGAGCCTCTCACACGAACAGGTGGTTATGTAAATGAAAGGATACAGTAGATAATGGGGTAGTACTTTATGTCAGTAGGTGGGATTACATGGGACAATTTTCCAATAAACCTATCCAAATAAACCTTTTCGAATTGTAATTTCGGTCGCCTGCTTACATGACTTGTGATCTTTTCCGACCCGGTGTTTACATGCATCGACTCATTTAATCGGAAACACGTTTCAGCAAAATCCAGTTCATAAGGTGGCGATAATGCTTCGATGAGTTGGGTGCCGACCGCTAACATGCGGAAAAAGAATAATTAGACGAAGACGACAAAGAGGGCATGTGAGGAAGTTACTTTTCGCTCATCTAAGCGTTCAACTATGTTAGTCTCTTTCAAAATTGCAATGAATAAATGACGACTGTTTTGAAGTCGCCATATTTAATATGCGTCGCGCCGCTGAAAAATCTCAGCTAGAGCATTACGTCACGACGTTGGGCATGAACAGATACAACTCAAACAGAGATCTTTCAGAAAAAGCGCTTACATGCAGCGACTGGCAATCAGAAAAGCTTTTATGAAAGGCTTTTCCTTTGCATTCCTTGCAAAGGAATGAAATCTAACTCGGATCGGAACCTTTTCTTTCGGAAAGGGGTGTTTGCATGCAGCACTTTCTTTCTGATTAGGCACCTTTTCCAAATGTATTCGGAATTTGGCTGCCATGTAGACCCACCTAATGGGATCACAGGGATTGATCCCATCATGGGGCCCGTCTCATAAAATATGCAATACAGGGTGAGGATTTTAGTCAAACGCCTGACATGAATTAACCTGTGCAATCGGCTGTAACAAAATAAATTCCATAAAGATAAGCCAGACTAGAATTCTAGACAGGTTCAGGTGGTCAAGGTAAGTGGAGGTTATTCTTGAGTAAGTAAGCAAGTAAAAGAGAAAAAAGAGTGGAGTAACACCAGAAAGCATCGCAATCCAGTGCAACAGAAGTGGGAGTCGGGAGTCGACCTGCGTTTAGCTCTCACATACATTGAGATGTGAGAAAAAAATCTGTTGTTTTTTATCTCATTGTCTTCATCACCTTCTCTTTCTCTCTCTTTCTCTCTCTCTCGCTCCTCCTATCACTTTCTCTCATAAATCTCTGATTGTCTAAATTTTTTCATTTCTGTCTGTGAGAACAAGAAGTAAACACACACATAAATTTCTTCCTACTTTTTTCGTGCTCCTTATGTCAACCAAAACTAATGGACTCTAATTTTAAAATGCAGAATATCCTTCTCAGAAGGTTTTTCCGTCCTCACTTGATTTGAGCTGTGAAAGCGTGACCGGTCTGTCAGATGAACTGTGGTTGTGACGAATGGCGATCTGCCAGCTTTGCAGAAAATGTACCCAAAAGCTCAGAGTGAAGTCAAATAAATTCAGGGAAATATGAGACATTTATACTTTATTCGTATTATAGCCGTGTCCTTATCACTTAATATCCCTTTCCTGATTAGGCTGCCATTCTTCTGAAATTATCTGTCACATAAAACATTCGCTGGGATGAGAAATAAAAAAATCATCTCGACCGTTCAATCAGTTTTCATGTCCACATGCTGCCGGAGAGCCTTTTCACTGGGGGCCGGAGGGGACAGTGGAGTGACATGAAAAGAGGTAGGGGGAGGGATTAATCGGACATGCTCAGGTCACTCTTTTGATAAAATGCCAATTAACCAATCTCATTCACCTGTTTATCTCAATTGCTTTCCTTTCCCAAGCTCTCTCTCTCTCTCTCTCTCTCTCTCTCAGTCTCTCTCTCTGTCTCTCTTTCTCAGCTTGTTTCTCCTTCCAGTCTGCCTATTTATCTTTTTAATGGTTCTCTCTCTCCCCCTTCCTTCTAATCCTCATATTAACTTGATGTCCATCCCTCTTTCCTCATATCCCACACTCTGTCATTCGCTCTCTGTTATTTTTTTTGTCTCTTGGTCTTCTCTTATCTCCACCGCCTCCTGCCTGCCTCTCTTTCTCGCTCTCTCTCTCTCCTTCTCTTTCTCGATCTCTGTTATGTGTGCTGTTTAGCTGCGCTTAGCTTCACCTGTCAGCTCGGATCAGGGCTGTGGAGCTACAACATGACAAACTGCCCTCTGATTCACATACACGCACACACACACACATACAAAAGTATAAGCACACGCACACTTGTAGCTTCTTCTCAAAAAGCCCCCCTGCACCAACCCACTCTTTCATTTAGGACCACGCTTTCACTTGCCTGTTTTTTTTGTGCGAGCAACAATTTGCAGTGTTTGTTTTGTTAATTGATCAACTTGCTCTTGATAAGATGTGAAATTCAAAACCAAACTGCGAATAGTTTTGCAGTATTGGGACAATATCAGAACAGAAAAGGAAGAAATAAATTTTCGGACCGCGAGCTCCAAGTCTTGAAAGACGAGGTGCAGCGGTATTCTATAAACCTCAGGTCACGAAACCTAACTGGGAGAGCAACAAACCACATTTGGGATCTAATATCCCAGTCTGTCAGTTCTGTTGATCCAAACACAATCCTTCAGACTGCAAATGAAGATAGCATGATCTGAAGCACAGAACATGTGAAAAAGTATAATTCAATGCCTTACAATACATACAAATGCCTTAAGAAAAAAAGTGTCTCCGCAAAAATTGCGGGGATCTACAGATTCAGCACCATGGACAGCGACTCTGCTAAACTCTTTTATTTTGGAAAGCGGTGACTAAATCTATATATAACATTTATTTATAAATATATATATAAACAGGATATATTCAAAAAATATAAAAATATATATCATATATATTATATATTCCAATAATCCAAAATAAAAGAGTTTGAGCGGAGTTGCTGTCCATGGTGCTGAATCTTAAGGTCCCCTCAATTTTCTATATTCGCCCCTCGGACATATAACATCCCCTACGGCCCTGTGAGGGATGGCTGTGAAGCCCAGAGGCACCTGCATTAAGTGTTTTAAAGGAGCCAGACGCCTGACCCTGGAGTGTCACCAGCAATGTCACATTGCCAGGTATTGCATGGAATCTCTTGGTTGCAAGTTCAATGTCATCCTTGACCTCATCATGGTTAAATCAAAAAGTTAAATTCTGGTTTGTAATATCCGATCGTTACCATGCCTGGCATTACGATGCTTTAGTCTGGCCACAATCACTGCTGCCATGATCACCGGAAATTCTGGGCCTGACAGCCCTCATACTCTGCATAGAGTTACCACCAACTCTCTGAAGACGCAAATAATTTCATGGTAATGCGTGTGAATACGTCAGGATTGAAACGAGGATCATTTGCATAGAAAGCGGCAGATTTTGCGCCACATGTATGCATAATACCTTAATTAAATAGGTGCAAATAGCACAGGAACACAGAGACACAATATGCATTGCAGCACAGTTAACGCTGCAGTACAGCGTTTGCTACCGCTCTGTGAATATGACGCATTCAATTGCACTGGTTTTGCATATGCAAAAGCCCCAAAATCCTTTTGTGAATTTGCCCAAGAGAGTTCAAACTTCTGCCAAGGATCAAAATCTACCTCTGAACCTACTAAACAGACACCGTTGCATTTCCTGTTCCACTCCTGTATAAAACATCAAAGGGACAAGGCATAACAGTACCCAGTACAACAGTACAAAAACACTATTTTTCAACATAACTTCACATTTAATCTGAGGAATTCCATCAGGGGGTTTGCCAGTACAATGCAGGGGACTGGGGGCTTTTCGGGGCGGACAGTGTAGGCCTAGTTAAAAAGTTAAAAAAACAATTTTGATTTCAAAGTTAAAAAAATATGTCTTTTAATGGTGTAATGTAGTTTTATTGTGTAATATCCTTATCGATCTGATCTGACTCTTAATGTCGGACATGTTGATGGGAAAACTCAAACATAATGAATAGATTGATTACTTGAAGAAAGTCGAATGTTTTAAGGTAGTTAGCTATTCCAGTTTAAAGTAAAAGTACCATAAACAGAATTACAATATATCTGGTTTAATGATATACTGGTGTAAATAATTAAGATTTTGAAATATACAGTTGCCAAAAAGAGTTTTAGAGTCTTTACTGTGAATTATGCAGAATTTTTTCACGGTGTGAAATAACTATGTGTAAAATGTTGGAAGCAAATGAAAAGCATTCTGCCTCCCTCTTTAAAGCAGATGTATGATGGGAGGAGGAGATTTGATTGAGAGAGATGGCTCTTACTGCTCTCACAAGACACAGGAACATAAATCCACATAATGGCTGCTGATATTAGCATGAGCTAAGAAGCTGGATCGTCACTTAGAGGGGGAGGAAGACGGATAGGGATGGAGGGAGACAGACCAACAGAACGACAGAGCAGCAGAAAGTGGTTTATGATGTATTGAGTAGCTGTAAACGAATGCTGGTGAAGTAGACGCACACACACAGACACACAGACACACACACACACACACACGCACAAACATACACAAAGACACTCACACATACAGACACACCTAGACACACACAGACAGACTCAGACACACAGACACACACTGACACACTCACAGACAGACAGAGAAACACACACACACACGCATACACACAGACACACAAAGACACACTTACACACACACACACAGACACAAACACAGACAGCCTAAGACACAGGCACACACACAGACACACTCACACAAACAGACACACACAAAGAGACAGACAGAGACACACAGACACGCACACACACACACACACACACACACACACACACACACACACACCCTCTTGAAAAGAGGCTGGACTGAATTGTTTGAGTAAAGGTTGTGCTGTTTTTATGCAGAATTTTTTTTTACAGTGTATAAGCGATATTTCTTTTTCTCCGGACCAACATTTGAGGCTCTTGCATTGTTTAATGTTTAAGAAATAAGTTATATGTATATCAAGCACTTTTAACATTCAAATGTTCGTTATTGAGAGGAATAATGATTCTGGGTAAAACTGGTTCAGACAGAAAGCGGAGGAGATTAACAGGTTAACGAATGAACGAAGAGAATGAAGGGAACATTAGTGAACAAATGAGAGGTAAAGACTTTAAAAGACGATGTCATGAATAAATATCATAAATGAGGGACAAAGTGCATTCATTAGAACTTTCTTTTTAAAAAAGAAAAACATCTTAAAAATAACAAAATACAAAACTGACATGAAAATGAAAATTTCCAAAACTTGCCACTTTTTGGTGAGTTCAAGTTGCAAAGAGGAAAGACGTCTATTGCGGTTTGTTGGTTTAATAAACTCTGACTGTTTCAGCTGAATACCTTCACTAAAGTAAGATTACGTTCTGCTTTTAGAGTAGAACAGTCGAACGACACGAGAACATGTCAGGACTTCTGTGGGAGACGTTCTCTGGTGGAGACAAACCCGTTTTTCTACCCGTTCACACAAGTCTGTCGAGATCATGTTAGAGGTGATAATGAAAGACTCACACGGGTCGGTTTGAAAAGAATTGACCTGCTTTTCGTGCCAAACAATCTCACCACCTCCTGGATGAATAGCAGCAGCTCTTCATCAGTTTATTATTAGACTTTTATTTTTTTTAACCAAACTGGATGAAACAGAATGAAACATCCACGTAGAATTCTAATTTAACCAGAATACTCGGTTCAGTCCAGTGATCTTGCTAACGTTGTGTCACCTTCCTCCTGATTCCACATTTAGGGGTACAAATTAGAGAAAATATCTCTCACGCCCTTTGATGAAGAACTCTAACTCTACCCCCCGCCATCTGTGGATCCCTTTGTCCTCCATGTTTCCCTCTGATGTTTTCTGTGTCTGTTTCCCCCCAAACGCTCACTCTCTCTCACTCCTCTCCCGTCTTATGTAACGATGGTTCTGTGGCTTCCTGCTCCACTTTCCTCCTCGGGAGTGTGAGGAGCCCATTCATTGCTGCCCCCTGGTGCACTGCTGAGCACTAGGGGGCAGTGCTGGGTTTACTAGTCTACTGGTTAAGGGGACAAGTGGTAACTACAAGTGAAGGGACGTGGTCCCTATGTTGCGTTGCTGCAACTGAAGAAATTATCTTCATCACTTTGACAATACTTGCGCGGCATTTCGAAAAATGTGCTGCAAAAGCCACAAAACATTAAGAAAAATGCACTTGTGGCTTTTTTGTGACTTTCTGTTGATATGCTGTGTTGGGGCTTTTACATCTCTCTTAATGTTTTTTGTTTTGGCTATTGCAGTGCTTTTTTTTCTCCGTGTGTTTGGTTGAAGTGTTTGCACTTCTTGCTTTTGCGGCAAGATTCTCTTCATGTGTTTTGCTGCCACGTTTGCTAAATTGTTTTCCGTTATATGCTGTGTTGTGGCTTTTGCAGTGTGCATTTTGCAGTGCATTTTTCTTAATGTGTTGGGCTGTGGCTTTTGCAGTTTGTTTTTCTTACTGTGTTGCGCTGGGGCTTTTGCAGTTTGTTTTTCTTACTGTGTTGTGCTATGGCTTTCACAGCGGGTTTTTCTTAATATGTTGTGTTGTGGCTTCTGCACCATGTTTTTCTTCATATGTTCCGCTGTGAATTTTTGCAGGATGTTTTACTTAATATGTTGTATCGTGGCTTTTGCAGCACTCACAGGTTGTCAAATTGATGATGTTTTCTTCATTTGCTCATGTTTTGTCTGTGTGCAGGTATTTTCTTGAGTTGCAGCCTGTTTGTGGGCCACAATACGTAAGCAGTGGTTATACTCCTTCACTGAGGACTACCCATGAACGGTCTACAGACAGCCGTAACATTACAACCAGTGAAGTCAGAAGAACACTGATTATCTCATGAACTGTCAGTAGGTAGAATATTTAAGGCAGCAAATTAAACAACTGAACAAAAAAATCAAAGCTTCTCAGTGTTGACATATTGAGAAGTAACGCGTTGTTAAGAACCAGAGTCGGGGGGCAGGGGGGGTCGAGGGTTATGAGGAAGAGAGGCGAGAAAGATGAAAGACATAAAATGAGGATGAAGGTGACAGATTGAAAGAGAAATAACTGCAGAGAGGGAGGAGTGGACGGATCAGGTGAGTTATAGTTTGACCATCATGGATGTCATCTAGATGTGGGAAATCTCAGCTCCCCGTCATTTTCCACTGGCTCAGTATTATTTCACAGCTATCCGTGGGGACGATTGCTTTCTCTGCGGCTCAAGGGTAAGACATCACAATCTCCTTCTGCCTCTCATTCTCTTCCTGCTTTGTCCCTTTTTTATTCTTTCTTTCTCTTTCTTCACATTTTAAAACCCAGAGAACAATCAGGCCCAGTCTAAATATTCACACTGCAGGCGAAAGTGGCGCAAATGTGATTTTTTTTTAACGCTTTTTTTTTTGTTCATACGTGACTCAGATCTGTGTGAGCAGCATAAATCACACGTTATCTGATCTTTTCTACTTTAGCTCCCAAATTAGAGCCGTATTTGATTCAAGCTCGGGTACCAGAAACCGAAAACTAATAGATGAGAATAAAAATGCTTCAACAAAATCCTATTCTTCCTCCAGCTTAAAAAAAAAAAATCTGGCTGGTTTACAGCACGGCAAACAATGCAAGAACTGAATACCTATTAATCATTTTGAGAATGAACCGAAATGTCCATGAAATTTACCGTTTTGCATCAGTATTCTTAAGGTGGGGCTGATGTCTGAATCTGATATCAGAAACGGGCCACAGGAGAAAAAAAAGAAAACATTTGAGAAAAATAATCTGAATAGTGTGACTTTCAACTATGAACATGAACGTTAGCCTCAATCACTTCATTGTAGTAGTTTTTTATTTTGGTGCATATGAATTGACTAGAGGAGATTTACATTGTATCGTATTTCACTCTAGCTGTTCTTTTTTTACTCACTAGGGGGGGCTTTTTACGAAAATACCGTTTTACCGGATATAGCTTCCTGAGAGTTGGTCCGATTTGGTACAAATTTGGTGAATATGAATCGACATGAGGAGCTCTATCTTGAATATATAATACTATTCTGCTCCAATAGTTCACAATTCACTCACTAGGGGGAGCATTTTTTGTACAAAAAGCACTGATTTTCAGAGGTAACTTCCTAACCGTTGGTCTAGTTTAGTCAAATTTTGAAACATAGAAATCAACACGAGGAAATCTATGTTTTATATATCCTTCTACTCTAACAAGCCATGTTTTAATCAATAGGGCTAGAGCTTTTTTATGATTAAACACTGTTTCTCTTTACATAATGTCCTAAACGTTGCTGCGATTTAGTCAAAATGTGGGATATGTAATTTAACACGTGGAGATCTATGTTGTATTTATCGCATTCTACTCAAAAAGTTAATATTTACACACTAGGGGTAGCTTTTTTACGAAAAAAAAACACTGTTTTCGGAAGTCCAAATTTGGGATATATGATTCATCACTAACAAATATATCTTGTATATACGAACAACACTGGTTCTTTTAGACATTTATTCTTAATCATTGGTCCGATTTAATCTAAATTTAAGATATACGAATCGACACGTGGATACCTATGTTAAATATATTGTATCCTACTAGAAAAGTTCATATTTAACTCACTAGGGGGAGTTTTTTTTTAGGGGGGAGATTTTGGATGTCCATATTTGGGATATATGAAACGACACAATGAGATCTACCTTTTCTGTGCGAAAAACACGTTTTTTTAGACTTATTGTCTTAACTGGTGGTCAGATTTGAGTAGTTTGATTGGACAAAAGGAGATCCACATATATTATTATATCATATTCTGCACTACTACAATGCTCCCTCAGGGATGGGTTAAACGCAGAGATACATTTCACGACGTTTTATTGTATGTATGTACTGTGTGACGTGATAAATAAAGGGAAGATTATTACTATGATCATTATTATTATTATTATTATTATTATTATTATTATTGTTGTTATACACTAAAAGTTCATATTTTACTGACTGGAGGGTTCATTTTTTATGAAAAGCACGGATTTTCCAAACCTGTCGTCCGATTTATGAACAAATTTGGTGGACATGAATGGACTCGAGGAGATCTTTCTTATATCTATATCATATTTTACAATAAAGATTTTATAAAAGAGGGAGCTTTTTTTTTACAAGGTATACTGTTTTCACATACAATTTGTCGAGTTCAATGAAGGAGGATTGGTTGTAGAACGCAGGGGATTGGAGACTTCTGATGCAATATCACATTTCTGTACCAAAACATTCCCATTAGTGTTTTAAAATTTGGTGCGATTGTTATTTTTACTACACTAAAAAAAGTGCATGACTCAGACGGGTAGGAGAACGATAATTGAAGGTGGCACTTGAAAAAGGATTGGCGTCACTGTTACTGCCTGAAAACAATAAAAAAATAAAAGCTGGGGAGCGCTGACAGACAGGGAATTAGAAAACAGGGTATGTCCCCAGTCATAATGGGAGTCATCAAAAGTACTTGAAGGTAACATACTGAATGTTATACCTGCTGTTGGCACCACAGACTGTTGGCACCACAGACAGGACCCAGCTGTGCCGCTCTGCTGCCCTGGGATACAAGCGTCCCAGCTGCAGGTTTGATTCCTGCTTTTAATAACAGGCCAATGAGTGCAAGACACAAAACTCCTGTCAGGTGACCGATCGTGGAGATGTTCTACTAAACTAAATGGACTTCATTGAAAACTTTAAAGGTGCAGTGTGTAAAGTTCGTAGCATCAAGCATTGAATTCCCAGATTGCCCATCATCAGCTCTCCCATCCACCATATCCATCGATCCATAGTGGTCCTCAAATGTCAAAACGATGTCGTTGTAGATTAACGCATCAAGCGGAGGATCATCAAAGCATCAGTTTCCTCTAGATAGATTTAGTTGGGGATATCATAGAATCGCATACACAACACAATTACTCAAAAACTGTTTTATGGATCATTTTCAAATTCTATCCACACAAGAGACATCAGTGCGAGGAATAACTGGGTTTATTTTTGGAAAGGTTGGTGTACACTTCCAACACTAGGGGGAGCTCTACGTACCAACGTTTTTATGCCGTCATTTCTCAACTGTTGGTCTGATTTAGTCCAAATTGAGTGAATATGAATCGGCGCTAGGACTCTACTCTTTTTCTTCATCGTCTTTTTTCCGCTCCAACCTATATAAACACAAACACACACACACACACACACACACACCGACAACGTGAAGGCTTCTACTGATGAGGACCTTCTCCCTCTGGAGATCATAAAGGGCTTTTTTTTTTCTAAACTAATGGTACAAAAATATAATTACTTTAAGCTAATTATACAGTGAAGAAAACATAGTTATATATTAATATTCCATTTATTCAAAGAGTTAAATGCACACATTTAAATACAATATATTTAGTTTTTTACTTTTAGCTTTCAAGTCTGGGTAGATGCACAAAATGCACGATAAACCCCAGTAAAACCACATTATTTTGGCATATTCTACATTTGTGAGAGGATAAGAACGTTTTAATTAGACTAAATAATTAAATATTTATTATTTTTGGCCAAGAGCATCTGTGCTTGTGTTTATCTTCCAGTCTGATTTTGAGAAGCATAAAAAGAAAGTAAAGTGTGAAAGCATGAAACGTAGCTCTGTGTTGTTGTTTTTGGACGCTATTGCGTTGTTTTAGAGGGAAATGAGTGTGAGTGTTCATGTGTGTGTGTGTGTGTTTGTGTTGATGAAGGTGAGGGGTGGGGTTAAGCGAGCAGGAGACAGAATGATATAGTGGGACCAACGACTGAAGGCCCTGATTCTTTGTAGTCTCATCAATCATGTGACATGCTATGCCACTAACATATAAGGTAGACCCCTAATAAACCCCATATCAGCACCAGTAACATACTAGGTTGAAGATAATCCAGTTTAAACCAGACCGAAATGAGCAGTAATCCACATTTCTACTGTTTTTGTGTTTTTATTTCCTCTCATTAAACTTGATAATAATAATAAAACCATGAGATTTTGAATATACAGTATCACAACATCAAATATTACTGTTTGCTCTTAGCTGGGAGATAAATGCAAGGCCTCATATGGAATTTATCTCAGTTCAGCTTCGTCAGATATAAAAGG
The DNA here is from genome assembly GCA_009660295.1 of Lophius piscatorius. Lineage (NCBI taxonomy): Eukaryota > Metazoa > Chordata > Actinopteri > Lophiiformes > Lophiidae > Lophius > Lophius piscatorius. Next base: position 53,403 of record VRLP01002791.1, on the reverse strand, counting down.
AAAAGAAGCAAAAACGCTGGGAGAAGTAAATAGTCTGCATCTGTCATGGTAAAGAGATAAAAGCACGGGAACCAGGAAGTAGCCATACCCCTATGTGGGGCAGGACATTTTCAGAGACACAGAATAATCATCCGTAGTGATTAGGGTTCAAACTTAGGGAGTTTTAAAATCCTATATAAGTAAACATTCTTAACATTATTTTCTCTACGATCTAAAACACTGCAAGATTTTAAACTTGGCCTATGCTGTTGTCCTCCAGAAAAAGGGTTTATCCCCCACAAGCCCCCAATGCTCGGCAAAAGCAATCCTTATGTTATAGAAACTGTATCTTTCTTTAAAAAAAGCCCCTAATGTGTTGATTTGGAACTATTAGAGTAAAATACCATATATGCAAGATAGAAAACTCCAAGCCGATTTATTTGCACTAGATCTGGACTAAATTGGACCAATGGTTGGGAAATTATGCCCTGAAAACTTTTAGAGATAAATCTCCCCCTAGTGTTTGAAATATACAACCGAACTTTGCCAAAATCACTCCAGTTCTTTCTAGCACTAAGATCTATGTGGATAAAAAATGATGAAAATGATCCATGAAACAATTTTTGATTTATTGCGTTATTATGAAGAGAATTCCATAATATCCACGACTTTCCCCAAGGACCTGCGTCACCGTAGCTCCTGAAGAGTCTCTGCTTTTATGATAATTATGCGATACGGACGGCCGCAGATCTCCGCTGACCTGAAGTGTAACACAGAGTATATTTGTTTAATCACAGCTGCTTTGTATCGAGTGTAAATCTTGACAATTAGTCACTGCTGTGTTACTTTTTAAGGTTATTTGAAACATAAACAAAGTTGTCATCGGCCTCAGAATAGTTTAAAAGAGCCAAATTATTTGTTGTTGAAACACTCCAGTTTTATGTACTTTCTGGATGGAAAGTCAGACTTCCTATGAAGGATGTCCTCAGCTTACCCACGATGCGTATGGGATAGGTCAGATTGTCCCGTGGTGTAGAGGCAGGGAAGGATAGAAGGTTCTGGAAAACATCCCAAAGCTCTTTAAATACGGGCTCAAGGTCACTAAAGGTACAACATCTGGCCGGAGAGTCTAGTGCCAGGAAGATCCTTGTCCTTAATCACCCTCATCATCAACACTTTGATTTCTCTATTCAGAGACTCCAGCAGCCCTGATGGGAAATAAACCCAAATCAGGTAAAAACATACTTTACCAAAAAGCTGAGCTTATCTAAATAAAAACTGACAATTTTCCATGAAATACAAAATTTCATCATGAGATAATTTCATAATTCTGATTTTTTTTTTTTTTTTTAAGAATCGGTCATTTTAGGGTGCATTTACATTCTTTAAGATATTGAATCAGTAAATGCTCAAAAGAAATAAAATATGCAAAGACATTTTTTCAATGTTTTTTTTTTTCAGTAGGTTGGTGAGGACATTAAAGGGTCAAAGGTTGTTTTAGCCAACAAAACCAACAGGACCCTGGTGGCATATCTTTCAAAACCTTGCTAAATTTAACCTGGCATTTGTCGGTTAAAGATCGTGAGAAGAGAGGGGCCGTTAACCGACACGACTGTGACTCGTATCTGAATAGAAGTGGGCGCTACTTGTTCAGGTGGGGTTGTAGTGGAAGCAGGGTAAGACGTCTGGAAGACAGACAGATAGGTGACAGACAGACAGACAGATAGGTGACAGACAGACAGACAGATAGGTGAGTCTCCTCGCTAACAACCAAGACTTCTTGAAACTATCAGGGTATATAAGACCCTTTAGAGCTGGTAGCCCGACACATGACATGACACGCTACAGGACTTTGTTGACACCAGTATATAAAATATCCCATCTTTGCGTTGGTGCATGTAAACATCGTATCCTGATTCAAGAAATCTGGATCAGATCACGTGGAGTGCGCCGAGAAAAACTGGGTTCATGTTAGACATCAATTCCTGACCGATTATTGTGCAGGAACCAAGTGATGAAACAGAATGGTGGGAACCCGCAAACCGTTTAGCAACCAAGCGATATTCGCCACACAGATTGTCAAATGTAATCACAACTCTTGGGTAATGGAGTTGGTGCTCGTCGGTTCTCTTGAAAGAATCCTCTGAATCACAGCTGGTAAAAGGACCCTTAACTCATATACTCGTATACTAAGTTACTCTTTTATTCGTTTAATCGTATACTCGTATACTCATATACTCATACTCTTTGTCACTGAACACCACTATGACGACCATTACCCAGCAGTCACGGCGGAGTATCTTCATCCACTGGCTGGGATAGGCTCCGGTTGCCACTAGAAAATAAACGTTTCAAGCCAAGAACACAAAATACTAGACTAACATTAAGCTGAAATAGAGTTAGCATAGCATAGCAAATCTCATATGAGACGAAGCCTGATAAAAACTATAATCCATATGTGCAACAAGCGTGTTGGTTTTCAACAGTGGCCTCATTTTCTATAACCCCACTTTATTAGATTTAAAGTTAGGCTAGCAGTTACGTAGACTGCTAGCCTAACTAGCAGTGTTTATTTTGCTGTGTTGTAAACGTCACAAGTGCAAAAATGCCGCAGTCATCAGTACATGCTGGAGTTGATCTTAAAAAAAAGGATGTGACTCTCACCAGATTACTTAGTAGTCTATGCAAACCCCGCATACCCTACACGATTAAGGAAAAAACATTATAACCGGAGTTTCGATGTGTATGTAAATCAGCCGTTAAGATTCCCTCGCCGTAGAGAGTAATGAAGGCACCATCTCGTGTTTTCCCTCCAGAGGTAGCTGCTCGATGTAAACAGCTGGATTGATGTAGTTAAGGCACCAATCGGCCTAATTTAGTCATAAAAAACCCAGAAAAAGAAAGAAAGTTTGAAGTATGAACCGATGTTATTAATATCGGGAAGGAGTCAATGTAGTTTCGGGGGATCACATCTCCAACATAAACCTTTTGTTATTTCAAAAGAAAAGAAGAAGAATATTAGAATAAGAACTTGAATAATATATTAATTATATTAAACTTTTAATAATAACGTTGATGATTCATATTAAGACTCAGTTCATACATAAAAATATTAATGAAAGGACTCCCATCAGTCTTCAGCTCCTGATTCATATATTCAACTTCAATTCATGTGAAAGAATTAAGTCTAATTTTCTTCTTTTTTGTTAATGTACAATTTCAGACATATTTTATTTCTTGATGAAGAATAGCCCTGCTATATCATCATAGGAAACACGAGTCTGGGACGCATCACTCTAGTCTGGAAGTGATGGATGAGAGGCCGACAAGTTGCTCCACGCTCAGTTCACACCATTACGTCATCAAGAATGCTAGCAGAGCTGCAATGGTGCTGCTTAGAAATCTTGGATACTCCCTCACTAATGATCTCCCCCCACCTCAGCCAGGTGATCTTGTGCCAACAGTAGAAAGTCTTTCTTTGACACTTTTGCACACTTCATCATCGATTACTCTTGTCAGTTGTATTGACTTCAAATGAACAAAATACTCAACTCTACTCCAGCTACCACTACCACTGCTCCTGGATTGGAACCTGGACGCTGGCGTACCGGGGGGAAACCCAGAGAGAACCCACATAAACACGGGGAGAGAAAATGGAAACTCCACACCGAAAGTCCCCCCAAAAAATGGATTTGAACCCACAACCTTCTTTCCATGATGCAAATGTGCTAAAAACAGCCCACCACTGTTCATATTTATATTTGTCAGCTAACAATCTGTATTTTTTCCCTTTCTTTTTTTTGGAATTAGAATTACTTCTGTCTTTGAGCTCACATCAGAGCATCTTTCTGTGGCTCTCCTGATGAAGGTTGTTGAATATGGCCCCTGTGGAAGATAAGCCCATGCAGGGAAAACGCAATCGCTTCCAAAACGCGAGAATTAGGATTTGATGAAGTGTTGCAAATATATTCGTTTGATGAATAGATGATGAATCCAGGTGGATGTGTTCCTTTTTCCTGGCTCCATGCTGTGCGGCATATTCTCCTCTTTCATGCCAGCACAAGCTCTGGAGAGGAAATGTGGCTGATTTGGATAGACGGCAGCCAGCGCAAAGAAAAGCTCCAGAGAGAAGAGGAAAAAGATAAAACAAGAATACAAATACAGAAAGTGTGGTCTACGTTGTCGTTACTGAGAATTTGCAGTGATGTCATGGTCTGCAGAAATGATTATGAGAACATTAAGATTGTTAGATAACTAGACCTAAACTAAGAAGGGTGTTTCCCAGAAAAGTCCTCAATCCTGATTGAACTCCTCAAATTAGATGTGAAGTAATGTGAGAGAAACAGAACCAACAACACCTCGAGTCAATCCATATGCACCAAATCTGGACTACATCAGACCAACGGTTGGGACGTTATGTCGGAAAAACAGCATATTTTGTAAGAGAAAAAGGAAAGAGCTCCCCCTAGTGTGTGAGAAAATAAACTATTATAGTAAAATATGAGATATAGATCTCCTCGAGTCGATTCATCCGCACCAAATTCGGTTTAATTGGGACCAACATTTGGGAAAAAGATGTTTTGTGTAAAACAAAAAACTCCAGAAAATCCGAAATGTCGAACCCACCTTTCCGAAAATCAATCAAGTTCTTCCTCACACTAAGGTCTATGTCGGAATAAAATTTGAAAATGATCCATGAAATAGCGAATAACTTCAAGAATTATTTGGAGTGATTTGGGGAAAGATGGGTTGGATATTTTCGACACTAGGGGGCAGCTTTATCACCAAAAGTTTACAGACTATAATTTCCCAACTGTTGGTCCAATTATGTCCATATTTGGTGAATATGACTTATCAACTTCACATAAACATGATATATAAATGGTCTATCATGTAAATATCATGTTTTACTCTAGAAGTTCATATTTTACTCACTATGGGGAGATATTTTATGATAGAACAAAGGTTTCTTTTACTAGAACTTTATACTTTTACCTGCATCAGGTACTAGTACTTCTACAAGATGATAGACAGACAGTCAGACAGACAGTGACAGAGAAAGTCAGACAGACAGTCGGTGTCTGTCTGAGACAGTCTGACAGACAGATAGACCGTCAGTCAGTCTAACAGACAATCAGATAGTCAGACATATAGGCAGACAAACAGACAGAAGGACAGACAGATAGACAGACAGACAGAAGGACAGACAGACAGAAGGACAGACAGAGAGACATACAGACAGAAGGACAGACAGATAGACAGACAGAGATAAGGTTAATGAGGTGAATGTGAGATGAGCTGTGGCAGTTCCGACAATTAACACTTCCATGAAGTTATAAAAAAGGTTTATACAAATATTGCCTTGTTAAAAAGTTTGAATGTTTGACGTTGTTTTTCTTTTGCTTTAATTATGTGTTTGTCATTCTAGAATTGGGGTCACGTTTCAGGTCTCCTAGATAAAACTCTAAACTAATTGTATTTTTTTCTATGTTCACTCTATTAACAGTTCAGACATATGAGTGGACTAAAATTCCATAGAATACACATTTTCTGTATAAGATGTCATTTGAATAATAAAAAAAAAGGTGTCTGTCTTAGGTGAATCATGTGACCTGCTCCCAGTGATGTCACTTCCTGTGGCGGGAAAATCTAAAAGTCAGTGAAGTGTATCGTACTTCAAACTCTAATTTTTTCTTCAAAATGTTGAGGATAGACCAACATTAGATTCATTATTTGTCAACTGTGATTCATGATACTGCAGCAAATCTTTTATTAAACGTTTAAAAACTATAACCTGACAGAAATCCATGAAATTGTGTTTTTAGAAATAACATGTTGTTTTTCTGGTTTGAGGTTAGCTCATGGAGTTGTGGCACAAAATGTTGGGAAATGTGAACTCTGTTACTGGTTTATAAAGTTAACTCATGAAAGAGTTGATGAGTAATAAAATCAAATGATAAATAAAATAAATGATTTTAGGAAATTTTCTTATTTATTATTTATTCTTGCAGACTTTATTGGAGGGGCTACATTATTTCGCAGCAGAATGAAGAAATGAGATAATATATAAAACATTATAGAGTCAGTTTTTTAACTGCTGATTTGAAGAAAACTGTAAAATGTGGGAATGTAAATTTGTTGCGTTGAAGGTTGCTGAATTAAAAAAAAAGAAAAAAGAAAAATGGTTGTAAAGGTGTTTAAGTCGTTTTAGTTCAACTCTGTTGTTTCCATCTTCTCCATCAATGTCAACTCTGTGTCTGGTTTTACCCTAAAAACATCATTACGAGAGTTTTATTGTTAATAAATTAATCAGAACAAAGATTCTTAGTACATTTCAAAGTGGTTCATTCTTTTTTAAAGCTATTTCATTATTTGACCCAATTTGTCTCTAAAGGAGTCGACTGATATGTTTTTTGTTATCTTATTGTTTTTCGTAGTAAATATTTGAAACCTTAGAACAGAAAACGCTGAAAATGTTACATTTAAAGTGTTTTCTGCAAGATTAAAAAAAGTTGAATGGAAACAATAAATCATCTGTTTCTCTTTCCACACTTGGAATGTTTAGTCGGCCTGATATCCATTTTACCCTTGAGGGCCCAGGAGAGAGTGAGAGAAAGAAGATGATGAGCAGAATCATGTGCTGGAGATGGGGGACTCTGTGGGGAGGAATAAGGAGTGAGAATAGAGACAGAATAAGTGGGATTTGGAGCCGCTGCACAAACATTTGAGTGGATGAAGTGAAGTTTTTCTGCAGCATCTGTTCCACCGAAGGAGATGCAGCACGGAGCTACGATCCTGAGCCTCTGTGGACGTGCATTTAAAAACACACACTCCTGACGACACACAGGTAGACGCATCCATCCTGTGGTGGAATGAGTGTTAAGAAATAAGCGTAATGTAAGGAGACAGAAATATATGACTGTAAAATAGTTTTCAGTTGCATTCTTATCTATGATATCTAGGATATCGTGTCACATTTCTGTTTGTTCGTTTTATTCAGGCTGACACGTCTCCTGCATGAAAAAAGATCCGCTGCCTCAGCAAAACTCTGTCCATGAACTAAAAGCTTTTTTCGTTCTTTTTCTTCCAATATCTATTAAAATATTCCTTAAACTCATTAAGTCCCACGTTTGCAATTTGGAACACTTAATGTTTTGTTTTATTTTCAATTGGCGAGCACCCAAACAATCGTGGATCATGGATCATGGCATGTCCACTGGAGGGTTCGTCATGAAATGGTTCTGGAACCACAACATGTTCTGGATAAGACTCACAATCTAATCACCGGTTCTCCTGCCTGAGTCCAACCTATTTATAAATATCTCCAAATGTAAGGGTGAAATTGCATATTAGCTAATTATTTATCTTTATAATACACATTTAGATTTCACATTTAAGATTTGACTTTTATATTTAAGATTTAGATTTAGATTCAACATTTACATTTAAATTTAGAAGTTACATGTAGATGTGCGATTTCGATTTTACATTTAGATCTAACATTTATATTTAAGATTTAGATTTCACATTCGGATATAACATTCATATTTAGATTTAACATTTAGATTTAACATTTAGAATTACAATTTACATTCAAGATTTAGGTTTCAGATTTGAAGATATAACATTTATATTTAGATTCAACATTTACATTTAAATCTAGAAGTTACATTTAGATGTGTGATTTCGATTTTACATTTAGATCAAACATTTATATTTAGATCTAACATTTACATTTAAGATTTAGATTTTATATTTAGATATAACATTTACATTTAGATCTAACATTTACATTTAAGATTTAGATTTTATATTTAGATATAACATTTACATTTAGATATAACATTTACATTTAAGATTTAGATTTCACATTTAGACATAACATTCATATTTAGATTTAACATTTAGAATTAACATTTACATTCAAGTTGTACATACATACATTTGATACAACATTTACATAGAGATTTAATGTTCAGACATTTAATTTAACATATATTTTGTAGGAAGGTAAATTTTCATAAAGTTAAAGTTCATAAATATTCCTGTAAATGTGATGAAAAAGGACTTTTTGTTTAAACTTTGTCCTTTAAACACTTTTTTAGACTTTTTTTGGGCAAAATGTTGCTTTTAAAATCAGATATGAGCAAAATATCGACGTACAGTTTTGCAAAAGGGGTTTTATATTCAGTTTATGTTTCTGACAGCACATGGGTTCAAGACCACAAATATAAATCAACATTTTGAACCTATTTCTCTCACGGCACTTGAGTGGTGATGGTGGCTGGAAAACACCCAGAATGCATTGCTGCTTCCCTGACTCGTTTACCTCCGCTGTGCCGATTAAAATCTTTTAAAGCCTTTATTTAGACGGGAGACTTCCATTGAGTGAAATATGTGAAACCAAACTTCAGACCGGTGACTGGAAGCCAGCGCTCAGCTCAGAGCAAAGTCTCTCTTTTGGTGCCAAAAATAAGCGTTTTAATTACTTTTTGGGTCCATCTGCCAAAAATCCCCTGGGCCCATGATTAAATAGCAAAGGCAAGCGAAAGGAGAGAATATATGATTTTAAATCAGGGACATAAAATCTTTACTACATTGTCACGGCACAGAACTCAAGTGAAAAACTTATAATCCTAATAATTCAATGTGAAAAGATGAAAAACAGCTATTTCTTCTTCTTCTTCTTCTTTTTCTTCTTCTTCTTCTTATTTATTATCGTATGTTTTTCATTTGAGCTCATCCGAAAACCGTTTAATGGAAAATCGATTTATGGTAACACACACACACACAAACAGGAAAACGTCATCTGGAATTCATACTTCACTGTAAAAAAACAAAAAAGAGAAAAAAATTGATTAAACATTCCTCGGCTGTAGCCGCTGTTTATCTCCGGCCTCTAAACGGCCGCCACCAGCGCCGATGAGAAGCGCCGCTGAAAGCGAACAATAAAGGAAATAGAAAAAGCAACACAATGGAGTAGAAGGAGCAGAATGGCTGGTTTGGATCCCCGGTGGGTAGTTCAATCGCCCGTGCCCTTGAACACGTGGCAGTCCAGAGGAATCCTTTATGCCGAGTCGGGGGAATGAGAGGGAAGTTGGCAGAGAGACTAAACGCCAATGTTTAGTGTGGAGATAAAGTGGACTCTTAATCCGCCGAATATTCCACCCGGACTTTAAACCTGATGACTTTACATGATTCGATTCCTTCCACTGCACTACACTGGAAAAAAAAAAAAAAAAGAGAAAAAAGAGGAAAGGCTGTAATAAGTTTTTATTTTAGTTTTTGTTCGGATAATAATAAGAATATAATAATAAGAAGAAATTAAGAAATTCCACACAATGAATGTCATGCTAGCTTAAAAACGGCCCTGAAAAGTCGTGATATTCTGGAATCGTCGTCGCCGCCACGGCAGATTCTTTTGTGTTAACGCGAGAACTCGGTAACTATGTCATGGATCGATTTTTTAATTTTATACCCACATAGACTTTAGTGCGAGGAAGAACTGGGATGATTTTGAAAAGGTCAGTTGTATATTTCTGACACTAGAGGGAGTTTCGTCTTCAAAAGTTTTCAGCCTATAATTCCTCAACCGTTGGTCCAATTTAGTCCAAATGTGGTTCATGAAAATCATCTCGATGAGACATAAAGTTTTATGTATCACATTTTCAACTCCAATAGTTTGATGTATCTAAATGGACTAAAGGTACCTTTACAGCGTCCTGCTAAAACACTCAAAGCTCTCTACAACACAAGACGGGATTCAAACCACACACAGACAGCGGCGTCGCGTCAGTGGAGCAAACTTCACCTGTAGGCTCCACAACCCCAGCATCCACCTGTAGGCTCCACCACCACAGCATCCGCGTGTAGGTTCCAAAATCCCAGCATCCGCCTGTAGACGCCACCACCCTATACCACCTGTAGGCTCCATCACCCCAGCATCCATCTGAAATCTCCACCACCCCATCATCCAACTGTAGTCTTCATCACCCCAGCATCCACCTGTAAGCTCCATCACCCAAACATCCACCTGTAGGCTACACCACCCCAGCATCCACCGTCCTAGAGTTTCATCCTTCATGCCGTACAAACACAAATATGGATCATTACACAAAAACCTGACCATTAAAATATTGTGTGATGTATTTGACTGTGATTTGCGAAAATACAAAAACATCATTATATACATGCATTGTATTATTCATGTACATACATACAATTTATCATCATTTTCATCAATTCTATATCTTATAACTAAACAATGTCCACTTGTAAAATTCACAAGTGGACATGTTGCAGTTGTTTTATCACCATGTTATCTACATTTCTAACAATATTAACGTGTTTTCTGACTCTCTGTGGCGGATGATGAACTCTGACTTTTTTCATAGATTTGTTTTCTTTTATTATCAAGTAGGAATAAAGCCACTAATGTGTTTGAATCGACTGGACACTACACTGCTACTGTTGCACATTATGCCATATTTATGCTGAAAATATATATGAAATATATATGTGCAGCCCCAGAACGCACAAATGTGTTTTCTAAAAAGAGAATAGGCTGTTTATTCTTAACTTATTTAGTTTGCATGAAAGAAAGCACCGCCATGATATCAAAATGCCTTATATTAACATTTGGAGTCTATATACTTGATGCTTACTCCCCCAACGCTGACTGCCATATTTTCCTTAAAATAAGGTTATCTTTGTTGTTTATTATTAAATACTTTATGCAGCATAAGCCATTTGTTGAGTGATACATATCTTCTTATTTTTGTATTTTACTTTGACTTATTATTTTGGGTCATAACTTCCAACCGTTGGTCCAATTCAGCACAAATTTGGTGCATGTGAATCGTCTCGAGGAGATCGATCATGTTTGTAAGAGATTTTACTCGTATGGTTCTTATTTTAGTCACTAGGGGGAGCTTTTCTTATGAAAAACACTGTTTTCGGGGCATAACTTCACATTTAACTTGAGGAGTTCAATCAGAGGGATTGCTCGTAGAACGCGGGGGATTGTGGGCTTTTCAGGGACGTACCCTCGCTGTTGGGGGCGACAGCGTAGGTGTAGTTGTGCCTTCTGGTGGTCCTGAGACGAGGCTGTCATGCAGTAGGTAGCTGCTTGAAAGGAACCTTCTCCTCCCCTCTTCTTCAGAACCTTCCTCCAATTCCCCTTCTCTCCTTCGCTCCATGACATGACCCCAGGTGTCATTAATTGATAAAGCTTAATTTGGCACCAATCACCGCGGCTGAATCGCAAATCAAAGCTTTTAATTCATTTTTAATTTTGCTTTCACAGAGCAGAAGACAGACTGAGAGCAAAACAAAAACACAAACAGCCTCCTGGGAGGTGAGAAGCAGTGCGAAGGAGGGAGCAAGGCTGCGGGGCATTATGTAGTTACGAAAGTGTTTTTGTGTGTGTGTGTGTGTGTTAGTGTGTGTGTGTGTATTTGTGTGAGTGTTTGCGTCTGCACATGTGTGGATGCTTATTTCGCACAATACATGGTTGCACCGCTGCTTGTTGTGATTGCCTGATCCAAGGTTTCAGGGCATTAAAATTCTAACGGCTTTGAGGTTGGATTTATTTGTCGGATGCACACACACGCACACACGTACACATGTACACACACACATATGCACAGACTTCCTCGCGTTTGTCTCGTAAAGTGTCTCCAGGGCTTCGACCAATCTGCACCAAAACACAAAGCGTTCTCGCAGCTTCTCGGCGTTTCACAGGTGAACAAAGTCATCACCTGTTTCATCCGACTCATCACACTCAACAGCTGGGACATCACGGCCCCAAATCACTCCAGTTCTTCCTCGCATAAAAACATGAAAAGGATCCCTGAGGATTCTATAATATCTCATTACGGGGATAAAGGTGTATTTGTAGGAGGTTCTGATGGCAGTCTGGTTACAAATCCAGTCATTGAAAGTTCTTCTTCCCAAATCAGCAGAATTATAAGAATAATTATGTAACTTTCTCTTCTCCTCACTGTCACTCGTCCCTCATCTCACGCTACAGTGGATTGTCCTTCAAAAGACTCCTCTGTCCACCGGTTCACTACAAAGGTAAGCTGTGTCGACCTAGTCTCTGTCCTTAGCAGGTCTAAAGTAAATATATAACGTCACAACTGACTTTATTCCCTCTGTTTGTTCTGTCTTCATCTTTTATACTCCTTTATTATGGCGCGTCTTTGTTCTGCTGCATGTGTGTCACTGACCCCTTTCCTGTCCTCTCCTACAAGTGAAGAGACACCTCTATGTGCTCGTAAAAAATGATTCTGCTTATGTCGCAGTCACTCTGCCTCCTTTTATTTATACTATATAAGAATTTAAGCAATCCAGAGAGAGACGAGCTTTAAAAATAACCGGGAAACACAATTCTTCTGATAGCACTTCAGTCTTAAAAGCAAGCCAACAAGCCCTCATGCCAAAATGCAGTGGCAAGAAGAAAAATTGTGAGTCTATATTTAAGTTAAATTAGCCACAGTGTTATAAAGCTTCAGCTTCTTGGCTGACGACTCAGTCAGCCAATTGTAATTAGAGGTAAAACTTTGCATTATGCAGCAGAACGACTCCTGTTGGAGAGGTACGTCATGTTATTACCTTGTAATAACCAAATTATTACCGTGTAAAGAACAATTTAACGATTTAGTTGGTCAAGTCTAAGTTAATTCTAAATAGTTGTTATACGTCTTCATTTTTAATGGTTTCACAAAAATAATTAATCATTAAAATAATCAGTAAAAACATTAAAATCAAGCAGGAAAAACAGAAATCTTAAACAATAGTATTTCAACATCTCATTTGGTCAAAGTATCAAATTTAGTATTTCCAGCTAACGCAAAGTGAAACTTTCAACTAAAAATGCTTAACTATGACTCCCTAACCTTATTCAAAAGTTGTAATAGTCTTTAATCTAGAACAGTGTCACTACTAAATAGATATATGCTTTATAAATCTCCACAGGGGAAATTTATGAGGTGGTTAAGGAGATAAGATTTAAAAAAAGAAGAAGAAGGAAAATGTAAAAATGCACATATTACAATAAAAAGCAAAATAAAGAAAAGTGATGTGGTGCAATCTTTTGAAAAAATGAGTTTAATTATAATTCTGAGGCGCAATACTTCCTAATATTAGTAAAATGTTGTTACAAATAATATTTACCAGCTCATTTCAAGATATTCTTTTTCAAAATTTTAAGAAATCCCCACTTTCTTTTTTTACTTACTACAAGCTAAAAGCACCTCGTATTCATTATTTGTTTTAATTATTTTTTAAGGGGAATTTTTTCCAGTGTAGTTATCATGCATCCGCATAGTAAACGAATGAAATGAAATGGAACATTCACGCATAAACATCAGTATTCTTGGGGGTAAATAAGGTATTTTATTGTTTACCGACCTATCGCATTCCGATTTTGACATTTGCAAAGTCAGAGAGGACGGATTGAGTTGGTTCTGACCCGTGAAGAGGAGGGATGAAGGATCTACTGGTAGAAGAAGGATGCTGGAGATGGAGCTGCCAGGAAGGAGAAAAAGGGGGAAGAGCGAAGAGGAGGTGTCTAGATGTGGTTGCTGTTCTAAAGGTTGCTGATCTTTTTCAAATCTTATTCCTTCATAGATTTTTTTATGGGGAAGAACTGGAGTGATTTTTTTGGAAAGGTCCGTTGTACATTTCGGTCACTAGGGGGAGCCTTTATCTTAATTTCTCAACTTTTGGTCCATTTTAGTCCAAATTTGAATCTTATGTATCAACTTGAAGAGATCTATCTTGTAAATATTCACGTTCATATTTTACTCATTAGGGGGAGAATTTTTTAGAACGACAATGTTTTCCAGACGAAACTCAAAACCATTTAAAGGATAATTTTTTAAAAGTTTCTATTCTATAGATCTTAGCACGATGAAGAACTGGATTGATTTTGTGAAAGGTCGGTTATGTATTTCTGACACTACGGAAAGCTTTAACTTGTTTTATAAAAGTGTTCAGGTCATAGTCTCTCAACTCGTGGTCCGATTGAAATTCTAATTTCCTCGGGGCGATGTATCGTGTTTTAATCTAATAGTTCGTATTTCAATCACTAGTTGGAGCTTTTATTTCGGAAAAACGCAGTTTTTTGGACATAACTTTGCATTTCATTGGAGGAGTTCAGTCAGGGGTATTGCTTGTACAATGCAGGGGATTTGGGGCTTGTTGGGGGATAAACCCTTGCTGATGAAGACGACAGCGTAGGCCTTGTTGTGAGAGTATGATGACAGCCAACCAGATTTCAGAAAAATGTCTTGAACTCACACCCTACTGTTTGACTCAGAAGACGAAACGTTCCAAGAGCTGCCAGCTTTCCTACTGCTGTTTGTGGCTCAGTGGACATTAACGTCTGACGTATGCTGTTGTCCTCCTCTTCCTCCTTATTTCATCCTCCCCCTGAAGAGGAGATCCGTCGATAACAGGATTGTAGAGAAACCCCTATGGCCAGACTCTTAGCACCCGATAGACTGGCTGGACAAACCCCCGTCATGAACCGTCTCTCTCTCTCTTCCCCCTCCCTTCACCCACACACACACACACACACGCACAAACACACATTCACACACACGAACACGCATGCATATACACACACACGCACACTCGCACCAACGCATGCACACACCCACAACCACAGACACACGCATACACAATCAGACACTCATACAGGCACAAGCACTCACACACACACACAAATGCATACACACTCAGATACACATACACACTCACACAAACACACATTAAAACAGACACAGACAGACACAGACACAAACACACACAGAAACACAAAAACACATACACACACTCGGACACACACTCGGACACAAACACACACAAACACACACACACACCCTGTTCTCTGCGCTAGAATTAGCCCTTGGCTACTCTCCAGTCAGATCCGTTCGATACTCTTCTAAAAACTAGCCCTCTCCCTCCTCGTGGTTCACTGAAGGCCACAGATCGCCAGAGTCATGGTTGTGTCACAGTAATCAATCACCTGTCTGCAGTGGTCAGCCATAACATTAAAAACACCTGCACCCTGAACCGTCACCGGTTAAAACCAGTTGTGTGCTGGTATTAGACCACTTTGGTAGGAACCAACGACCACAGACCCAACAAGACCTGGAGTTCTGGGGATAATCTGACCCGGTGGTCCAGCCATGATTATCAGCAGCATCAGCTTTGAGAACAAATTGACTAATGTTATCTCATTCATCCGTCAGTGTTTATACTGTTATGGAGCCGATCCCAGCCAGCACTGAGCGAGAGGAGAGGCGGGGTGGACCCTCCACAGATCACCAGATCATCAGCGAGCTGACGCATAGAGACAAACCACCACACACACTCACACGCACACACACACACACACGCACACTTAGGCACAGCAACAATCACCAATATGAGGAGTGACCCCACACGGAGGTCCACAGAGGTGGGTTTGAACCCATAAACTTTGTTGAGTGAGGAAACTGCTAGTTCCAACTCCTTAGATAAAAGGATCTTCTGCTTTTCTTTCTTATTTATGAGAGTCAATCAAACTTGATACAGCTAAAAAAAAAAGTCTAAAAACATGCTGTACCAACAGCTTGAGTTAATCTTATTCAAATTGACTGAATTAAAAACCCAAAAATACACAATGAAATAATTTTATAAATTCATGGGTCTGGTTGTTGTTTTTTATAGTTACATGCTTGATCAAACAAATTGTCATTTTTAGTGTTAAATTTTTATTGTCTAACATATTAAATTAATGCATTAAATTAATACACTGAACATTAATACAATGTTCGGTGTTCATCACTGAACATTAATCAGTGATGAAGGTCTTGATTGGTTTTAAAGAGCCATAATGTAAACAGACACATGTAGAAGCACTGCTGTGCCGTAAACATGCATGTGACCAAATGTAATATGTCATCAGTGCGGTGGATAAACGTGTCACCTGACATGGTTGCCTCATTTATTGGCTTGGAGAAGAAAACACAATCCCAAATTACAGAATAGTTGCACATCATCGCTGTTAAGCAAAATATTGAGTTCTGTGGTTGTAAATTTCTGGACAAAAAAAAGTCAACACGAAAAGGCACTTAGGGAGCAGAAACCCCCGCCAAGGCACAACAGAAGCCAAGGTTTAGGAGAAATTCATGCAGTGAGTTAATGCCAGCTTCTAAATCTACCGACAACTCCAACAAATTCTCTGAGTATTTCTCAAGTACTCCGTTGCCGCTCGTCTACTGCGCTTTCCACTTCAGCATCTCTGTTCAGTCCACTGGGCCCCCAGCTCCTCCTCCACGGGGCCATCAAAGGAATCAAAGGATAAAAGGCAGCGACATCCACATCGTGACGCCATGACTCCAAAAGGCTTAATATTTTATTTTATTTCATTTTAAATGAGAAGTTTCATGTCACCAAAATGTAAAAATGCCAAAACCTGGGTAAAAGTTCATTTAAATACATCCTGTAGTTTTTCCGTAACCTTGCTCAAAAACAAACAAACAAACTAGAAAAACACTCGGAGAGAGAAAACCTTCACCAAGGCACAAAAGGACCCGCATTTTTAGGAAAACCTCCACTCACATTCCTCCATTAATGTCTGAGTTATTGCAGGACTCTAAATCTATAATCATCCACTCCAACAAACCCTCTGAGTATCAGTCAAATACTCTGTAGCTGTTCGTCTCCTGCGCCCCCCTACGTCAGCATCTCGGTTCAGCCCACTGTGCCGCCAGCTCCACACCCAAAGGAACATCAAAGGAATCAAAATAACCAAAGGCAGCTATCTCAACATTGTGACATCATTACTCCAAAGGGGCTTATTATTTTATTTCATTTCATTTTAAATGCTGCGAAACAACTAACGTCACCAAAATGTAAACACTTCTAGTTTACGTCAAAACCTACCCCTGGGTAAAATTTCATGCAAATCAGTCCATCAGTTTTTGTGTAATCCTGCTCACAAACATGCCCACAGGGGTCAAAACATGACCTCGACGGAGGTTAAAAAATTTTCGGAAATGTGAAAACAAAATATAAAAACTCAAAGAACCACTAAAAAATACTGGACACTGTTTGTAATTCAGGTGAAAAAGACAGTTTGCACAAACTAGAACGCAGCAAAATCAGCAAAACACTATCAAGCCAGTAGTTCAAGAGAGCATTGTAAAACTAAATGCGATCAATATCAGGATTATAATGCTGACATCATCATCATCATCATCACTCCCAATCATCCATCACCACATGCTTCTGTGCCCGCAATCATCCGCCCACGCATCCACCGGACATCCCATCATACCTGGAGTTGGTCATGTCGGTCTGTCCTCCTTGGCTCTTCTCCAGCCCCAGCTTGGTGAAAATCCCCACCAGCACCATGATGGCCACCACTCCACAGATTATATAGGCGATCATGTGGGTCCGATCCCGGTCTGGTTCCTGTTGGACCTCTGTGACAGGTGCCGCCGGTCGCCTGGTGTTTGCCCAGACTGGTGTGTCATAGTTGGAACAGGAGGTCTGGTCCAAACTGTGGACTTTGAACTGGCAGCAGAAGCGGTAGAAGCAGGAACCACAGCAGAACAGGTAGATACCTGCGTTACAGTTGAAGGGCGGATCCCATTGGCCCATAACGTCAAAGTAACCCCGGCAACGATTGCCAGGGGTTGTAATTGCACTGTCCACATCTGGTGTTGGCGTCACCAGCGCCGCCTCTGGCACCACAGAGGACTGTGTCGTCTGGTTGCTGGCAGAAACCTGGGCCAGAACTCGAGCTGGAGACCCAGAGTTCAGTTCTTCCAAACAGGTCAAACCCAGGAGAACGGCCAGACAGAAGCTTACAAAGACTGGCTGCATGGAGATGGCCATCTTGGTTCTTCTCTCAAATGTCTTTTGAAGACTGCGCTGATGTTTGAGAGCTAAGGATAGGCCCAAAATAAAGCTCCTGGTGGTTTAAAACGACAACAAAGAAACAGAAAAACGTAAAAATCCTTCTGGTACGGAATGAAAGCACAGTCCCCGACTGAACGTTTGTTACTAAGAAGCAGTTGGAAGCTTTAGCCTCTGTTCAATAGAGGGCGTTCGGTTAGCATTGTGGGAGTCATTACCACACACAGTTAGGGGAAACTAAATTGTCGTCGAGGGGTAGAGGAAGAATTGAGTGAAAGAAATCAATGTCCCATCTCAACATGTTCCTAACAGGAGTTAATGGATCCCCGGCGAGCCGGCCCTCACGCTCAGACACACTGCAGTCCCTGGGGGTGGCGTGCTCAGTGTGTGTGCGTGTGTGTGTGTGTGTGTGTGTGTGTGTGTTTGTGTCGGAGCTAGTAAATATTCCAAAGGCAGGAAATGTAAGCCCATATGTCATCAGGAGAGACGGCTGTGGACAAATCCAAGTCAGGGGGGTGTGTTATGGGCAAATGTGCTCGCCTCTGACATACTCTCTTCTGCTCAGAGGATGAATAATCCGTGGAAAGTGAGAACAGTGGGTTCCTGGGTGCAGGCAGGTTCTCCTTCTTACTCCTGAGTGGATAACACAACTCTAAGAGCTCAAGAATAGAGCTCTGCTGTCCTGGATGAAAGTGACCCGGGTCAAGTGTTCTCCTCTACCTCCTCTCAGAGCTCACCTTGCGTCTATCCTCCTCCTGCTCTCAAGTGTCACTGCTCAAAAGACTTTTTCTTTTCATGTTGGCAGTGGGCATCTTTTCACTTCCACCCTCGGTCCATTCCTCACTCTCTCCTTCAGGGGTTGTAGATCCACTTTGTAGCTTCTCCACTCAACGCTGAGTGTAAATACTTGGAAAATATATCCCGTTCCTGTTCCCAAACCAACAGGTAAGAATGGCTGTAGAAAAAGTTTTTAGATCATGCTTCCGAGGGTCTCCTGCAGAGCTGCGATCCCACGATGGTTACAGTCCTGCGTTCCCGCTTCACCTGAGGCGCGTTTCCTGTCACGCGCGCACACTCATATGCACACTCTCGTGTACACGTTCACAAACAGCGCTGATCTCCCTTGTCAGTCTCAGGAGGAGTCCAATAGCTTTTTGTTCCCAGCCGTGTGTGTGTGCATGTGGGAGGGGGGGTCCTGTTGCTGCTGCTGCGGCTCCACTGACACCCCTCCTCTCCGAAGAACCCAGGATCTATTACCGAGCCGGGACACCAGCTGCGTACTCCTGTCTATCAGCCTGCCCTACAAGTGCTTAGACTAAGAGGAAAGGACAGAGGAGGAGGAGGGAGGAAGAGGGGAGGGCTGATGTTGTGCTACTGAATCCCTAATCTTTATGTCTTGGCGTCGCTGCACCCAAGAAGCTGCAGAAAGAGCTGCAGGATTTTCTTCAACGGAGTGGTTGTCCTACGTATACGATCTCTGATGGACGATCTTTGATGGATCCTCCGTCTTTTTCTTTTTTTTTTTGTTTAAAAAAAAAAAATCTCTTTGTTTAAACTTTGATCCTAATCTCTATCCTTGCGTTGATAATTTTTCTTTTCTCTCTTCCGTCAAAACTTACCTCACCCTCATAGCTCAAACTGGGCTGCGTGGGCTTTTGTCGGTGTCTGAGGAAGAACCAGCGTGGGGTCAGAGCGCCTGTGGACTGGCCTCTGCACTTTGCACCAGCCTCGCTGTAACAATCCCCCCACCAACCCCCCAGCTCAATAGGACCAGAGAGACAAGTGAAGATGCAACATCCAAACAGCCGCAAGGGCAGAGTAAAACATTTTTCTTTTTTTTTTTAATGCCGTTTTCAAAGGAAGCCCTTTTGGAAATAAAGGACTCACTGCAGCAAGAGATCTCTGTTGTTGCTTCAAAAACTCAGTGGCTAGTTTGTCAAATTATTTGTGGCAAAAAATATGACCCCAAAAAAATAAAAAAGGAATAACATGCAACAGTTTTTAAGCAAAAATGCTGCATATGATCTCCCAATTTTTCTATGCAAATGGGTTTTTCTGGTCAAACCAGTCCTGGTCCGGCTGCAGCTTCTTTGAAAACAGGCATAATGTGATATATATGTATAGGAGTTTTATATATATATCATATGTATGTGTTTTCACTGGTGCTCTGCTTGTGGGATGCTCCGAACAGAAGCAATAAAATGTTGTTGTTTTTTATTCCATCCTGCCTCTGCTGCTGTTTCTTCTTCGTCGGAGAGTATTCCTTTATCTCCTCGGTGCGTCGGTGTCCCGTCCTCCGCTGAAGCTCGCGCTGATGCTGCTCTCAGGCAGGACTGGATGACAATGTCTCTCAAACACACTCTCTCTTTATCTCACTCCTCCCTCTTCCACTCACTCCTCCCTCTCTCGCCCCTCCCCTCCCCTCTCTCTCTCTCTCTCTCTCTCTCTCTCTCTCTCTCTCTCTTTCCCACACATATCTTTGGTGAGCAAATGAGTACAGCTCCAGCTTGCTGACTCTCCTTTTCAACCTCCTCTCCTCTTTCTCTAATTCCCTCTCTCTCATTATTTATCACTCATACTCTGGTCTCCAAATTGTGCACCATTTTTTTTTTTGTGGCTCCAGATATTATAATTTACAGTTTGCCCATTTCTTTTCCTTTCCTCCTTTTCTTTTACCACCCATTCATCTCAGTTTACCCCCCCTCCCTGTCTGTCCAACCTCTTCGGCACACTTTTCCTGCCCTTTTTTTTTCATTTACATTATTCTTAACCTTTCATCCCTTCTCTGATCCTCCATTAATACATACCTTTCCTAAAATACCTGTCAATCCCACCAATGGGAGCGTCGCTTGCTGAGCGTTATCTTCGAAGACGGCGGCGTGCTTGCGTCTGCATTTGTGATGCATGTTTGGTTTTGGTGAGTATTTGCCCCTGTGTGTAATTACTGCACTAACACCTCTGCACATCCTCCTCGTCGTTGTTTGAGCGGGTCTGGAGCATGTGTGGCGCTGCAGCCAAGGGCGGCTGATTTAGGGAGAGGGAGAGCGATGGAGAGGAAGAGCCGCCGTGAGGGAGATAAAGGCGGAGGAAGAGAGGAGGAGGACAGTGGAGTGGATGCCAAAGAGAGGGGATAGAAGGGGCTGAACAGAGAGGAGCAGGGGAACGAGAGAGGAGAGGAATTATTGCCGGGGTGGGAGGGAAGGAGGGAAGGAGGGAAGGAGGGAAGGAGGATTAAGAAACATGAGGCAAAGAAGCTGGAATAGGAAGTGACAGAGGGAGAGTGAAAGGGAGAGAGGGAGAGATGTAGACATGTAGGTGACATGGACAGGTAGATGGAAAAAAAAAGATAAGCTGCAGACACTGGTATGCCATAACATTATAACCACTGACTGGTGACCTAAATACCATTAATTATCTCATCACCATGGCACCTAAGGAAGGGAACATTTTCTCCCGAGGGATTTTTATTAAACCTGATGGTTAGACTCACCACAGCTGCAGGTATTGCTGGGTGTCCGTGTCCCCGCTGTGTCGTTTGGACCTACAAAAAAGGCGAGGTCATGGGCGGCCGTCGCTTAGGTGCCCAAACTCGTTAATGCACATGGGGCCACAGAAGAAATACTGTAGCACAAAAAAAAAAACATTCTGTGTTTGTACATTCTGTTGTCAATAACAACACGAGGCTAAATCCTTAAAAGCAATAAGGACACGCCCACACGCAGGTACGTGTGCTGTCAGCCGTAACAGGAAATGTCATTCCTTCTCATTACGCGGTGTCCGGCGCCGGGAGCTTCATCGGTGAGCTACCGTTATAACGCCCGGTGACGTCACAGACAAATCTACTTTTAAAGTAGTTGACAACTAATTTCATGTGCTTTACTCGTTGCAGCTTCAGTCTGAACCTGTAGATGACATCATTGGAAAGAGGGCGATCAAGGAGAGTCAGTGCGAAGCGTCCTGAGGTCCTTGCAGTCATGTGGGTGTTACTCTGACACGCACCGCCGACGGAAACCTTATTGCAGGCCTCCTGAAAACCTTCATGAAATCTGTCGTCCCTGATGGCGGTGACCTCCAAATATCCCAGAATGCAATCCAATAGAGCATCGGTGGGTGGTGCTGAACCAACAATTACAAGCCCATGGAGACGCAACCTCGTTACAAATGGCTTGGTACCAAGGCGAACCTTCAGAGTTCTGGTGGAGACAGAAACTTTTTTTGGCGGTAAAAGGGCGGACGGGCTCCTGCAGAGTCCCAGATTATAGACTGAAGAGAGAGAGATGGTAAACTGAATAAACAGAGATATTATGGTGTCTGCGAATTATGTTTGCAGGAGGAAGAGCATTAACAGCTCTTCATCAGAAAACACAGGGAGGAAAGAAATTGTAATTTTTGCATGAAAGCTTAAAAGCTTTAATTTCCCTGTCAACCTCTTCCGCTTTAATCTTTTTTCTTCTCTTCCTACTTCCTCTTTCTCTCTCTCACACACACACACACACACACACACACACACACACACACACAAACACACGCACACACACACACACACGCACGCATGCACGCGCACACATTAACTCTGACTAGAATTCATGACACTGCAGTGAGTGTATGTGGTTGGGGGTGGGGGTGGGGGTGTGTTGTTGTTTTTACTGGAAGTACCCGCTGCTCGTCTTCACGGGCTGTTTGAACTCGATCCAAACCTCTCAACCTAGATTTGCTTAAAATCTTTGGCAAAGTGCAGGAGAATGCACACAGAGACGCATGCCAGCACACACTCCAGTCGCTTCACAACGCCGTTACGTTACGCGACACAAATCAGCTAATCCTCCCCCTTCATGGTGTCTGCCATTAAATTGTCCTCGGCACATTTTCTGTAATGGAAAGCAGGCCATATAATTTGGAAAATGAAATGAAAGTTTGAATCCGATGCACAGAAAAACTGCCTCTATAAGGCGGAGAGGCATGTTGGCGGGAAAGCGGGATAGGAGGGAAAGTGGGATGGAGAGGCAGGGAGATGGAATGGGAGGAGGAGTCCTCGGGGAAAGATGGAGAGCAGAGAACTGTCTTTAATCATTTCTGTCTCTCTCTCTCTCTCTCTCTCTCTCTCTCTCTCTGCTTTGTCTCATTCCCTCGTTCTTCTGTTGTGCTCCTTCTGCTCTCTTTCTCCTGCACTCATTAGTTAATTAATAGGTAATAATAAGGTTTTATTTACCTGCACCATCCTTGTGTAGCAACAATATCTGTGTTTGTATCCACACCAACAGGACGTGTGCATCCGAGTCATTATGGATATGCTCTACGCTGTCGTCCCCGACAGCAAGGGTGTATCCCCCAAAAGCCGCCAATACCCTGCGTTGTACGACAATTAGATGATATAAACCGGATAGATCTCCTTGAGTCGAGTCCTACGCACCAAATTCAGACTAAATTGGACCAACGGTTGGGAAGTTATATCCGGGGAAAAAATGGTTTGGGATGTTGGGGACCGAAAACTATATTTCGGAGATGTTGAGTTGAAGGAAGTTCTGCGCGATCCAACAGTTGATGTCATCCAGACGGTCTACAGCAGCAGCGAGACATCTCGGTTCACAGGGTTTCAGGGGAAAAGGTTTAGCCGTGTGTCGTCTGCATAGCAATGAATGGCGAGAATCTTATTTTAAAAAACAGCAGCCACTAGTGATCAGCTATTCCAGAAGGAAAAGACAGCAGGAGGAAGATTGAGATGTTTGTGGCGTTCTTGAGGAGACCGTACTGATCAAGAGAACTAAATGTTTTTTCAACTTAACGTCTATGTGATTGAATGTCCTTTAGATGAACTGTTGGTGGAGAGCCGGCCGCACGAGACCAGATCCCAGAAAACATACCAGCGAATCGATATCGTAATGAAGTCGTAGCATAAAAGTCACCAAAACAGAGGAAAAAAACCTTTTCTAAAAACGCATCCAAACCACAGAACCTCTAGACCAGTGGACTGATGTGGTGCTGTTGCAACATAAACCTCAATTTCGTTCCAAGAAGAAGCGCCGTGGCTAATTTTGACGATCTGGTCTCCTTCAGTGGAAGGAGGCTGAGGACTGCTGATTTTTCTGCATAGAACCCTGCTGGTGATTATTTCAGGAAACAGCGAATCCATCTCTTGACATCCCTGCTGTTATTTATTGTGACACGTTTATCCACTTGGAAGCAGGTGGCTTCATTTTCTCACACATGATGAGAAATCCAATCAAAGGTTATTCTTTACCCTCTTTCCACGTTTCTTATGCTTCCAACCTGTCTTACCTGCAATTGCTGCCTCTCTTCTTTCTGTCATTTTTCGTTCCTCGTCCTTTACTTCCACCCTGCTTTTCCGCCAATCTTCCTCCTCGCTTCTTTACTCGTCCTTGACTGAGCGTTATGTAAAAAAATCAGGATAAGTTTTCTGAAAGCCGGCTTCAGTCATTTTTTTTCATCCTCCGCTGCTTTTTCAAACCACCTCGCATCTCCACATTCACCCCCCCCCCTCCTCTTCAGCCCGTCTCCATCCATCATCTCATCCTCTCCTTCCTTTCATCAAACTGCCTCCCGCGTCTCTCAAATTCCAGTGTACCGTATGATCCGTGACACGCCACACCTGCCACCACCACTACTCTTTTCCTCACCGTGTGTCACTCCACTTCAGAAGCTGGAGCTGCTCATCGTTCCTGTACCTGCTGTCCGGATGAAGACGAGCACGGAGAAGACGGTATGTTCTATAGGGTTTTCTCAGACAAGGCCATCACAGGGGGGAACCTTATTCGGTCTTTCCCCAACCTGAAAGACCGAATAAGTAGAGACGATGATTCAGTGGTCCCTCGCCAACGGCCCATTCACTGGTACTGAACCAGAAAGGAATTGTTACAGGGCCACGGACTGGAACCGGGGCACAGTAAGATTTATACGTGAAATCAAATGACCAAAAAAAACTTGCAGTAAACAGTGAATAATTATGTCCCCGAAAACACGTAGATCCGTCATGTTAGAACGATAACTCAAAAACTGTTTTATAAATCATTGCCAAATCTTATACCCACATAGACCTTAGAGTGAGGAAGAACTGGATTGATTTTGAGAAAGATCGGTACCAGTAGGAATCCACTTATCTCCAAAAGTGTCCAGATTATAATTTTTCAATCGTTGGTCTGAATTAGTTCAAATTTGTTACGTATTAATCAACTTGAGGAGCTCTATGTTGTATTTATATCACATTTTACTTGAATAGTTCATATTTTACTGAGTAAAATAACTTCACATTTAAGTTGAATAGTTCAACCAGGGGGATTGCTTCTACAACGAAGTGCATTGGAGGCTTTTCGGGTACATCCCCTTTGCTCTCGGCGACGACAATGAAAGTCTAGTTTTAACTACATTTCTCTCAAACCATGACGCTTGTGTTTCTCTGTTATGGGCGTGGCCCCACACACCTCGTTCACACACCTGGCTCAGCTTCACACGTGATCTCAAGCTCATCATCATCTCTAGCGATTTATCAAACCCCAACTCTCAGTAGAACTCTAGAGTTCTTGTTCTCTCTGGGAATTCCAAATTGAGGATTCTGCTAATTACTTTTCCTCTTGTGTCCAGGAGCGGCGTTCCTACTTCATGGTCTAACTACATTGCCAAACTTCGTCCTGTCCCGCCTCTAACAGCCCAACAATCATTCGGGTTCTGCCACCGCCAATAACCCCTTCAGACAGCCATTAGCTGCCCTCGTTCCCCCGCTCATTCATCATTCACACAATAACTTCCCTTCTAACTTTCCTCTGGTCTCCGAGTCTTCCTCTGGGTCCAGACTGAAACACTCACCTAACAAAAAAGGATTGCATTAATTGAAGAATAAAAGTTTCAATCCTAGAGATTATTGCAGACTACGGTTTTTGTTAAACGATGGCCGCTCTTGATCTGTAAACCTCTATTCCTCCAGCCTTTCTTCAACCGAAAGTACACAAAGTGAACTCAACGTCTGTATCTCAAGTCAGATTGTATGTTTAATTATATATTTGTATTCCCAAAAAATTATGGAATCATCTTCTCTGCCGCCACGTCCACCGCAGATCCTTCATATTAACGCGATACCTCAAAAAATATTTCACTTGTCATGTTCAAATTTTACACCAACATAGACCTTAGTGTGAGGAAGAACGGGATCAATTTGGGGAAAGATCGGTTTTATGCTTCCGACACTAAAGGGAGTTTCATTTGCAGAGGTTTTTGGGTCATAATTTCTCAACTGTTGGTCCAATTTAGTCCAAGTTAGGTGAAACGACTCGAGGAAATCTGTCTTCACTCACTATTATGAAAAACCGTGTTTTTCGGACATTACTTCCTAAGATCTGATCTGATTTAGCTCTGATTTTACTGTAATAGTTAATTTTTTCTCACTACGGGGAGCTTTTTTATGAAAAAACACATCACATTTCATTTGAGGGTTTCAATCAATGGGATTACTTGTAAAACGCACGGGATTGGGGACCTTTTGGGGGATATATCCTTGCTGTCAGAGACGACAGCGTAGGTCTAGTTCCGAATTATCTTTTCCTATTATTTTACCCCACTAAGAAAGTTTACCTCCACTGCCTTCCCTCAGGCAGATCAGCGGCTACTACTTATTTCTCATTTTTATCGATTTAGTATAAATCGATAAAAATGTCCGTCTTGTCTATGAGACATCCAAACAACCGCTTGTGATAAATCAGCCCAAACCCAAACTAAAAGCCGTGAGCCAACGAGGCCGCCAACCATCTCATCCTATTTGCATGAATGTATCTAGTCATCCGCTCTGATCTGCTGTCAACCAGAACATCATACATGCAGAGGAATAATAATTCCTTCACGGTTTGAAGGACAATGAGAGGCAGCGAGATAAACGGCCGTGTCACGGCACAGGTTGTTCACTTTAACGATTTGTCGTGCATTGGAGGCTATTTAATTAAGCCTTCTGGCGGTACGTGCTACTAACGGGCCGTAACGTGCCGCTAAACGCCATGATTGCCCACAACAAGAACGGATGCCGACAACATCTCTCACAACAAAACAACAGCCCTGCAGTCATCGTCCATATGGAGCGCCGCATTGATTCACCGTTAACCGGCAGCTGCAGCACGCAGGCACACACACACACACACACACACACACACACACACACACACGCACACACACACACAAACAAGGAAAAGGTACATTTTTTCAGAATAGTATGAGGTACAAAAGTGGACCTTAGGGTGATAACTTTTTGTGATAACTTTCATTTTTAAATGTACAAGATCATTTCTGATGGTAAAGGGTGGCATGAATGTACTTTTAATGAATAATAAGAATAAGAATCAACTAATAAGAGTTTTATTTATTATTTATTTAAATTTTAGACAAAAAACTATGAAGGTTAGTGTAAAAAAAGCTGTACGTCATTAAATACCAGATCTATGGTGGTACAAGGTATTAATAAATATAGAAAGGTACTTTTTTGCATAAAGGTGAAACAGGAAACAAGAGTTATAAAAATGTACAGGTGTTCAAAGATACCGTTTTGTCTCTGCTGTGGTACAACCAGAGCATTCTTACTATTTTAGATCCATTCTCGTACTTTCTAAGTGTGACGATTCCTTTCCTCTCAAACTACGTCCCCAAACAGTCGCTAATATCATGGAATCAACATCTCCGCCGCAGATCCTTCGTGTTTCGGCGATAACTCAAAAAGTATTGCATGGATGGTCTTCAAATTTCGTACGCACATAGACGCTAGTGTGAAGAAGAATTTGGGAAACTTCAGTTGTATATTTGACGGACAGTAGGCGAAGTATTTTCTTTAAATATTTTTATATCTGGTTCAAATTCGGTGTTAATCCACTTGAGGAGATCCGTCTTGTGAATATCGTAATTTACTGTGGTAGTAGTTCATATTTTACTCACTAGGGGGAACTTTTTCACAGAAACAATTACTTCCAGACACAAGATTCAAGATTCAAGATTCAAGATTTGGATTGGTCAATTTTGCTATACCTGCACATATATATACGTGGACGTACAGAAAATCGAAGAAAAAAAAAAGCTTTTCTCTCCTTAAGAAATACAAAATAAAATAACACCTGAGAAATGAAATGTAATAAGATAAAAATAAAATAAAATAAAATACCATAACAATATATATACAATGTCCAACTCTACCTATGTACAACAGTGGCGGTAGTGCAGTAGAAATGCGGTAGTGCACGTAACTCAAAAACCATTTAATGGCTCAAATTTTATAACAAGATAGATATTAGTGTGAGGAAAAACCGGATTGAGTTTGGGAAACATCGAGTCTTTACTTCTGACACTAGTGGTCTAGTTTAACAGCCGTGGACTGAAGCCTGACAGGTAGGCAGGTTGTGTGAAAGAACCAAATAATAAATATGGATGAGATGTGAACAACCACGATTAAAAGGGCAGCAGCTGTAAGTCGTACATCTGGAGAGATGAGAATGAAGATGGAGATGAAGATTCAGCTGGTTTATGGAGAAAACGATTCACCGCTCTCGACGGATAAATATTCTTGCACATTTTCTCCTCATGCATTTCTTGGGTTTCTATTTGATGCTTCCATCCAACCTAGCCGGTCCACCTTCATCTATACCCTCCACTGCTTATGCATGTTTATATAATGGATGGATGAATGGATGAAAAACAGATCAGCGGGAGCCATCCAAGAGCAACCAGTCAGCTAACCGGAACCCCCAGAGAGCCGGCGCTTGACAGCTAGCCGTCCTCCCATCAGATCTAGTCATCAATAAAGGATTATTCAGCTGCGTCTCCGCGGAAGGTCTGTGTCATTATTAGCTGTCCATCTCTGTTTCATCTCAGTCCCCTGCAAAGTTATCAGCTGTGTGTGTGTGTGTGTGTGTGTGTGTGTGTGTATCCATCGCTGTGTGTTACTCAATCAGCCAGCCAGAGATGAGATCTGTCCTCGCTCACTCCTCTGAAGCAGGGACAGAGTGACAAGAGATGGGGAGAGAGAGAGAGAGAGAGAGAGAGAGAGAGAGAGAGAGAGAGAGAGAGAGAGAGAGAGAGAGAGAGAGAGGTCGCATAAAGGTGAGGCAGGAAAGGCCAGAAGAAAGAGGGGAATAAAAAATAAAGGTACCCAAATGTCAGGCACAGATGAATTATGGGAGAATAGGGCCGTGGACACATATATTAGTTGTCTCTTCACTTTTCCTGCCGAAGATTAAAAAAAAGTCCCTCATCTTTATCATCATTGATCACTTAATGCATCTGTAGTCGGTTTTATCTCTTTGACTTCATTTCATTGTCGTTGTTAACAGTTTAAGTATTGCTTTGTATCCGTTTTGCACCTCTTCTGTGTTGTTCTGTCTTGCACCGTCTCTCTGTAGTCGCCCTGCGTCTCTTTGAAGCTGGCTGCCCTCACTTGGAGTCTGGTCTTGTATCGTTAAGTTGTTCTGCATCACTTTTAAATCGATTTTTCTGCTTTTCCAAATCTTTGTTACTTGTTTTGAATGTCCTTTCAGATGAGTTGCTTCTCCTTCTAAGTAGTCAAAAGAAAAAGTCTTGTTTTGTATCTTTTAAGGGCACAGACATGAACATTAGTCCACATATGGTCTTTTTCTCACTTCTTTATGAGTTTCTTTGTCATTGCATGTCTTCTGTTAAACTTTATTTCTTGTAGCTATCATCATTGTATATTATTATTATTGTATAATTGTATCTTTATGTGCTTTTTTTAAAGTCTCCATGTTGTCATGTTACATCTGTAAGCAGTGGGTTTCTGTGTTGTGTGTGGAATGTGAGGAACCTCAGGGCAAGGAAGCTCTTTAGAGACGGCCTGTGAACCTGACTACCCTCTCAAAGTCTACTAGAGGATGTGAAATCGGCATTACTAACTACCCCTACTACGACCATCGCTGAGATCTATACGCTGGTATACCCAACGACAACAGTGATACTAGAGATGCTTGGCTACCATTAGAACACCAAAAGTCACAAAGAGCAGTACTCCTCATGGAGGACAAGGTTGGAGGCCAAAACCAGGTCAACATGGAGAGATGTTCAATTGCCAATAATCAGAGCTACAAAAAGGTGTGGTGAAAAAGGGACAGCCTAAGAAGTACAATATTCAGTCCATACCTGAGGCACCAGAGACCGCCAAACAAAAAGGCGCAGCCCCGTCTAGCCGCCTGAAGACGTACACTGGAGAGGTAGAAGAGGATAAACAGGATGTTCACCACCGAACCATCTAAAGTCTACCCTCATTGGGAGGGTAATAAGATGAGAACAGACCCACTCAGGGCTGA
Organism: Lophius piscatorius; assembly: GCA_009660295.1. Lineage (NCBI taxonomy): Eukaryota > Metazoa > Chordata > Actinopteri > Lophiiformes > Lophiidae > Lophius > Lophius piscatorius. The sequence goes on along the minus strand of VRLP01002791.1, from coordinate 23,212 downwards.
GACTGAACATTACTAGAAGAACACGTGGGAGAAAGAGGAATCACATAACACATATGTACAATGGCTGATGGATCTGAGGGCCGACCACTCCCAGTACAGGACCCAGTAAACATCAGGATGACAGAAGAGTGGCTATGGATACAGGTCCAGGATGGAAGTGACCATCAGCCACCTCCTGTACATGGATGATATCAAGAGTGAACAAGACATTGACTCAGGGATCCAACCTAACAAGGATCTACAAATGAGAGATTGGGATGTCATTCGGCCTCGAGAACTGTGACCAATGACATACAAGAACCTGAGAGTCCCACAGTCTGACGGAAACAACAATGAGGAGGCAAGGAGTTCAGCGACAGCCAAATACCTCTGTGCTGAGAAGCCAGCTAGAAATAAGATCCGAGCCATCGACCGGTCTGCCCTAACAGCCATCAGATACCCAGCTGGAATAATAAGATGGCCTCGGGAGGAAATAAAATCCACTGACTTCAAGACAAGAAAACTCCTCACCATGCATGGAGGGTGCCACCAGACTTTATGAGCAACCTAAATAGGAAAGTCGAGAATCAATGATTGTTAGATCCTCAATCCAGGTAGAAGGCAGAGGGTGATGAGGAAGAAGGGGGTGTATCATGGAAGACCAAGCCCCTCCATGGTTTGGATGACTGACAGATAGAGGAAGTTCCAGACAACAAGAGGTCATTCCAGTGGTTGGAAAAGGCAGACCTGAAGGAGAGCACATAGGTTCTGATCATGGCAGCACAAAAACAGGTCCTGAGCACCAGATCTATAGAGGCAGGTGTCAGCTGGCAATTCCAGCTGTAACATCAGGAAGAAGGAGCACAGAAAGATGGAGAAGAACCAGGGGCTGAGGGAGCAGCTGGAACAGATGTGGAAGGTGAAAGCCAAAGTGGTCCCAGTGTTGATAGGAACATTGTGACCCCCAAACTGGAAGAGTGGCTCCACCAGATTACAGAATCTGAGATCTCGATCCAGAAGAGTGCAGTCATAGGAACAAGACCCTGAGCAGAACACTCAAACTCCGAGCCCTCTGGTAGAGGACCGGAGCTTGAGGAAGACACAAACCAGCCCCAAGAGTGAGCGAAAGATTTTTTATTTTTTTTAATAGATATGGGATATCAACAAAGAGGAGATAAGGAAGGGCTTTGGCATGGCATTAAAAATAATCACTGAAGAAGCTGAAGGTCATGGCAATCAACTAAAACCAAAATAGCCCATGATGGCGTCCCCAACAGCAAGGGTATCCCCCCGTCCCTAATCCACGATGATGTTATGCCTTAAAAACATTGTTATTTCATAATAAAGCTTGCCTAGTTGGTAAATTATGAGCTAGGAGAGTATAATATGTTATATATAAGATAAATCTACTCGAGTTGGCTCTTATGCGCAAAATTTGGACAGAATCAGACCAGCGCTCAGGAAGTAATGTTCGCAAACAGTTTGCGGACATGAACCTGTTCAGGGTCGATAGGGCTGGAGCCTATCCCAGCTGACATTGGGCGAGAGGTGGGCTACAAACTTGATGAGTCACCAGTTCATCACAGGGCTGACAAACACAGACAGAAAACCATTCAGGCTCACATTCACTCCCACCGCCAATTTACAGTCACCAATTTACAGTAAGGCATAGGTTATTTTTCAATAATATAAAATATATACAACTGACCTTTCAAAATAAATCCTGTTCTTCCTTTCACTAAAGTCTATGTGGGTATAAAGTTTTTAAAAAAATGATCCATTAAAAAGTTTTTGAGGTACATCTGGAAAACAAGGTTTTTTGTAAAAAGGCTCACCCTATTGGGTGAAACATGAACTACTAGAGTGAAATACGATATTCGTCAGATATCTCTACTTGAGTCGATTCATATGCACCAAATTTGGACTAAATGGGACCAACGGTTGAGAAATGATTTCCTAAAATCTTTTGGAGGTAAAGCTCCCCCTAGTGTAACAAATATTCAACCGACTTTTCCCAAAATCATTCCAATTTTTACTCGCACTAAGGCGTGTTTATGTATAATATTTGAAAATAATCCATGAAATTTTTGTCTGGGAAAGTATTTTTTGTTTTTTTGTGTTTTTTTAACACCCCCTAGTGGGTAAAATATGAACTACTAGATTAAAATACTGTATTTACAAGCTAGATCTACTTACTTATATTCATATGCACCAAATTTGGACTTAATGGGACCAACGGTTGAGAAATTATGTTCTGACAATTTTGGAGATAAAGCTCCACACAGAAGTGTCACAAATGTACGACCGAACTTTCGCAAAACGGTGATTAAAGACAGACAGAAGCGTTGGACGGCGTCGCGTTTGAAGGGAGCTCGTTGTTGCAGAGGCACACACTAACTTTCTCCCACTCTGTCCTTCTCCTTTCCCTCTGCCGGAGTTCTTTGACACAAAGCGGATTTGTGAAATCCACTAACTGTTACTGCAGCTCAGTAATCTGTGTGTTCATGCAGGGAGCTGTAAAGCCCTCATATTAACATGTTTGATATTCTACACAATGACTTCCCAATTCACTTCACACATGCATTACCACCATGTAGTACATACCATAATTAATCTCCTGCTCCTTTTAAATGAGCCTTTAAAGGCACCGCGTGCGTTTGAGCACATATTGAATTTGAGGATGTCAGTGGGGTGACCTACTTTAAAAGCGGATGTTTTCATCACCGATGCTCCCTAAAACTTGCGCGTGACTCATTTTTGGTCCAGTAGAAAAGGATGACATCATCGCACATCTCACATCGCTTCTCCCCCCGGAGCTGTTTATCCGTCAAACTCTATATTTAGCATCTTATCGCACTTTCAAAAACGCACACTCCCGACTTGTGCTTGTTGATTACCTACATAGCGTGAAGAGCCCAGAAGCACCTTTAAGCTTTTCATCCAGGGTTGTATAAACGGGAGAAAAATCCCTTCTATTTTACAAATCCCTTCTATTTTACAGCAAACGTCCTCTGGGAGGATATTTTTTTCCCGATGTAATCTGAAATGTTGGTGCTGAGATGGCGGAATCAAAGTCGAGGCTTCCTACTTCATTGGATTTCTTTGAAACTTCTTCAAAGGGAAAGTCAAGTCAAAGAGGCTTATGGCGCCGCCTGGGTTCCTCAAGAGGAGCGAAACCACGAGAATGCCTGATGAATGATTTCGTAATGTGAAGACTGAAATATTCATAATAGCACCCATCGAAGCTGTCGGACATCCAGAAAGTCCTGATTAAGTCATCGCGTGTGTGTAATCGGCGGTTTGGATCGGAAAAACTTATTATATGATAACAGATCTAGAAAACTCCGACATGGAGCTCAAGTTCAGCTTCTCAGCCGAAAGATTTCTCCTTTCATTAGCTTAAACCGATACTTACCCATGATGCTCTGAAGCATCATGGTTCTGGCTGGCAGTACATTGTATGGATCAAAGAAGTAGAAGGAACCTTTTGAATTTGGGGCTCCGGTAAATCCCTGATATTACAGAAAACTGCACCTTTATTTCTTTCTTTTTCCCACAGATGACATGGTTTTTAGCAAGTTTTGACAGTAAAAACCTCTCTGGGACGAACTAAATTAACTCAAATGTCATTTTCTCTATTAGAGCCCTCAGACTTTGTTCTTCACAATTTATTTATTTTTTTACACTCTGTAGTTGTTGCCTCATTATCTTTTTCAAATATCAAGGATTTTCTGAAATTCCTTCAACAGAAAATCTATTTCAATCAAAAACTAGACCAACGCTGCTGTTCATATGCCTGGAAAGACCCCCAATTCACTGCATGGTACCAGCGATCCCCCTGATTGAACTCCTTAAATTAAATGTGAAGTTATGTCTGAGAAAGTGATTTTCATGAAATAATTCTCCCCCTAGTGGGTGAAATATGAGAAATATTAAGTACAGTTTAATATGATGTATAATAGATAGAACTCAACGAGTATAACACATACTACAAAACACACAAACATATATATATATATATATATATATATATATATATATATTATTTATATGATAGATCTTCTGAAGTCGATTCATTTGCACCAAATTTGGATGAAATCGGAAAAACGGTTGAGCAATAATGGCCCAAAATCTTGTGTAAAGCTCCCACTCATGTTGGAAAAATGCAACCGGCTTTTCCCAAAATCACTCCAGTTCTTCCTCACACTATGGTCTATGTTGGTATGAAATTTGAAAATGATCCATGACATGGTTTTTGAGTTATTGCGTTAACACAAAGGAATCTGCTGTTTAGTATCCCCAACTTTTCAGTGATATTATTACAGTATCTTCAGAATATTTTTTTTTTAAACCTTGAAATCAACATTACTAAACAATGATACATGTTTAACATTTTGTTTCTGTGCAATCAATGTATGCGCTTGCAAAATTGTAAAGGTAAAAACCAGTAAAATCTGTAATTAATGCAGAATAATACGATAATTTTAAGGTAATTTCTTTCTTTATTATGACATTACGGTATTTTCTGTTAATTTTCCAAAAGAGAATTATTTAGGGTAAAAGACTGTAAAATTCAAAATAGCATATCACTGTATTAGATATGAAGAATTATCTTCAATAAAATAAAAAAATTGTAATTGACTGTATTATTATTATTTCAATAATATTATTATTTCAATAATAATAATAATAATATTATTATAAGTACTACTATTACTGTAAATTTCAATAAATTCAGACTTAATAATAATAATAATTATTATAAATAATAATGAATTATTATAAATTCTAATAAAAAAGTGATTATTATTGTGATTTACTGTCTTTTTACGTAACATATAACTGTAATAGGTTGAAATTATCTATGTTTTTTCACTGTAATGTACCGTAATATCTTGTACCTGGTCAAGCTGTATTTTACCGTAAATTATACGGAATACTTTTCACAGAGAGGACGACTTAGATTGAGAACTATTAAAGGATTTTAGTCCCTTTTTAAACTGAGGACAGTGACGAGCAACAATCCAGAGGCCCCATCTGTGCCTGCGGCCGTCCTGAAGCGGCTGTTTGACGGGCCCACCCTCCCGGCGGACCCTTGTGCGGTGCAGACGCGTGACATAGAGAGCAAACACTGAGATGCGGTTTTCTATCAGTCCACTCATTACAAATTCATTGTGTTCAAGATGAAAAGGACGAAAGGTAGATGCATGACTGAGTGGTTTATCGGGACATTTGACAAAACTTCAAATGGAATGGAATAATTATTCCAATAGGACTACTTCTTACCTGGCCTCATTATCTGATCACGCCGGGTGAACTTCCTGTATGTAGCTTCAGAGGGTGTTTGGATGGTGCAGATGTTCAAACGTGTGTGTGAGTGTGTGTGTGTGTGTGTGTGTGCCTGATGTTGTTGACCGTTGGCCACAGCGGCATCAAAGACACATGGTGAACTACACATTTACACACAAATACTCTGATTGACTGCTCAGGGCCTCTCGTCAATGACACTCACAAGGTCATTGTGTTGTCAGTAATGATACTTGGCACACAGGCTGAAACACACACACACACACACATACACACACTTTCTGCTTCCTACAGAGAGTCCCTATATGGTGATGTGTAGCTCAGCTGTAAATGCATCTGTCTGACTCTCATTACGTCTGCCATCGTTGATATAATCACATCTGTGCCTGAACTGGAGCCTCATACATCATCATCATATTTTTTTATTGATGTAAATGGATTCATTCATTCTTCCTCTCTGGAAGGTCTTTGTGTTTGGCAGTGGCGATGTCGTGCCAGATCTGGGGAGCTCTTTTTTTTTTCCTCTTTTTTTTTTTTTTAACGTCTATTAATTGAGTTTTTTCATCCCTTTTATTAAAGTATACAAAATAAAAAACACAATGTATGCAAAATTGGAATTTCTGAATCCATCCCAGTCCAACGTTCAGTCCAAACCCAGGAGACAACTGTTCCTCGTCTGAGAACGGAATATCCACAACAAAAGGATAACAATGACATATAAAAAAACAAGGATTAAAGAGCATTTAAGATAAAAATATAAAAAAACTGAGTTGAAAAAAAGAGGATTAAGTAATGATAAATTTTTTTTTAAAAGTCCAGCATTCAATACAACAAATATGTGACCCAAATAAATGTAAGTATACACATATAAAGTGACATTACACAAACGCAGACGCTCATAAATACAACCGTTGATCCGTAAATTTTCACATTATCAAGTTTCATTCTAGTTGGTTATTCCAGAAACGGAGGTGAAATAAGACATCAATGGAGTCCATATTATATCATATATTCAGAAAGAAACTCAGCCTTCCTAGGATGAGACGGTAAAAGAGGTCACTTCATCAATCGGGCAGCATTTACTGGTTTATTACAAAAGATTTGCAGTGAGTGGATCTGGCTTAACTCTTTATCAGAGATTTAATAATTTAACAATCAAAGCTGAAAAAAAGCATTCGGACAAGGACATGACCAAAACACGTGAGCTGTGGTGAACCGGGCCGCATGACTTTTATTGGACACAGGTGGGGTCCAATATTTAGGTTTAAGTCAAGTGGGGGCAGGTGGTGAACAGACAATGGAGAATGGCTGAGGCTGTGGAAGGCAGGCAGGTCTTACGCAGAAGGAACGATGATTAGATCCAGGATTTCACTCAAAGAGTAAGGAGAAGTGGATCGGGAACCAGGGCTTGAGCATTGCAGATCTGATTGATGAAGAGGCTCAGCTGTGCAGCAGGGAGGAGCTGGGGGGGATTAGACAGAAGATGCTGAGCCACCCCTCTGATTCAGGAGGGAGGGGTAACATTATGAAAGAAGTACAATTTGATGCAAATCTGCCCATATATAAAGTAAAGATGAATAATAAATGTTTCAAAATAAAATAATGATTTTGCAATGGTTGAGAAACGTTATTATGACGTCAAGTCACCCAAATGTAATCATATTACAGGAACCTCTCAGAGCAGCTCTGCGGTTAATTATTAATACTGTTACTAATACATGAGCAATAGAACTCTCTCACGATATCTGCTGCGGATGTTAGTGCCCTAAAAAAAGAGGAGAAATAATCACAGCAGTGAACAGAAGGCGTTACTTCAGCCACAACTTTAATCGTCCAAAGGAAATACCACTATTTCTCCTAGGTATGTGGGCGGAGACAGAAGCAATCGATCTCAGATCGGCGGATTCAAACAAATCGATCTCAGAATGTCAGACTCAGACCAATTAAAAGATCTCAGAAAAAAAATTAATGATTGCACTTTTTAACATTTCAGCAAATTTTAATCAATTCTAATGAACTAATATTTTTAACCTCATCATAGATTATGAAGGTAAACAAGTTATAAGTGTATTATTTTCTTAACTTTTAACAGAAACACATGATATGTGATAATAAAGTCAGTCAGAAAGCAGCTGATCTCTGAGACTCTTCAGGATGTTTTTGGTTGAAGCAATGAAATAAATTCCCTCATGGGCTCCAGACAGTGGTGGTGGTGGCGGTTGATGACTCTGCAGAAATCGACGATAGGTTATTAAAATTATGAATCTGGTAAATCCGAGTGAGCAGGGCAGTGATTTGGAAGTCTTATCAGCAGTATGATGGAACTAGATGTGCGTATAGAATAATATTAAAAATCCAGCAGTGAGATGAAGCCCAACAGGGAAAGTTTGCCTCGGTGTTATTGGACAGATGGGATCAGCTGATGAGAACAGCTGATATCTCCAATCTCAGACTGAGACAGTGAAACCAGGATATTAAGACTGAACATGTGTCGGAGGTCTGACTTACAGGAGGCTGTGAGAAATAAACAAAGGCAAACGTCTATACAGGAAATACTAGTAACCCTTCCTTTTACAATCCCCTAATTACTAGGTCTTTAAATGGAAAATATATGTAAATATATGGTAATAATAACGTATTATTGTGTAATGACCACAGGTTACAGTAGGTAAATGAAAATAAACTACAGGTGAAAATGTAAGTATTTACCCAGTTAATTAATCGTAATAATAATGTATTATTAGGTTATTAATTGTTTCCAATGGTAACTACCCCAAAATATACAACATTTACCATTTACCATCAATTTACTGGGTATATACCACGTATTTCAGCCGCAGTTTCCCTGTATTTAACTATTACAGGCTATTCAGGCTATTTATTAGCAGTGGTAATTACCAAATAGAAAAGAGGAGAATAGAATAGAATAGAATAGAATAGATTAGATTAGATTAGAATAGAATATTATAGAATAGATTAGATAAGAATAGAATATCATAGAATAGAATAGAATGGATTAGATTAGATTAGATAAGAATTAAATACTTTATAATAGAATAGAATGTTATAGAATAGATTAGATTAGATTAGAATATTATAGAATAGATTAGATAAGAATAGAATATTATAGAATAGAATAGAATAGAATAGAATAGAATAGAATAGAATAGAATAGAATTGAAAAGAATAGAATAGAATAGAATGGATTAGATTAGATTAGAATTACATACATTATAATAGAAAAGAATGTTATAGAATAGATTGCATTAGAATAGAATATTATAGATTAGATTAGAATAGAATAGAATAGAATAGAATATTATAGAATAGATTAGAATAGAATAGAATAGAATAGAATAGAATAGAATAGAATACAATACAATACAATACAATACAATACAATACAAAGAACCTTATTACTCCCCACAAGGAAATTTGGGTGTTACAGCAGCTCCAACATTGTAACATCACGATAAAAAAAACAAACAGACATATAAACCCGTGTATATGTAAACATACATAAATTGACATACATTACATAAAGACAAATAAGGTACAACCATGACAAAAGAGTCATAGTTGCATTTGTTTGCCAGGTAACATAGCTGTTATTTCAAATGTAGTTTCACTAAAGGTTCAGGTTCAGGTATTTCAGGTTACATTTGAAATATAACCACAAAAAAAAGTATATATATATATATATATATAAAGTTTTTTTTAAATTCAATTCACTAGTGGTAATGACCCAATAATATAATAATATATTATAATTTCCATACATTCATACATTTGCTGTGTAAATACTTAATAAATAGGGCACTGTGAAAGAAACCGTAACAGAAATACTCTAGTAAACGTATAGAACCCTAGAATATTAGTTCTTCTCCCTGACCCGTCACTAGAGCTTCAGTACCTCACAAGATTGTGTCTATTGTGCCCAGCAGTGATTCCACAGCCTCTGCAGCCTTAAATCAGGAAACTAAAAGGGTTCGTTTTATGCCGTAGCGCCCCTTCAGCACATCCTGATGAAGTATTACGTGGTCGGCACAAATCAGAGGGATGTTCCTGTAAATCATTTGGGAGGTTATTGTCTCACAGCCGCCTCTAGTTCAGCCGGGCTAAAGATAACCCCAGTCTGTGCCGAAACTCTGAGGCAGCTCATTATGTATCAACCAGAAGACTACATTACAGATTTAATGAGGTCATTTCAATTAATGTCAATTATACAGACTCCTAATTGGTCTCCATGAAATCCATGTTAAAGCCTATACCGGCTGAGTTACTGTTAATTATTTCAAACGCCGTCTCTCCAGCCGATGGGATGCGATTGAACCGTCACGCACCGTTATGGACGTTAGCCCCCCCCTGTGGATCTCTGGAGGATGTATGGCCTCGGTCACGTTGACAAGCAATGCATCTCCAGGACAGAGTCATTGTGGGGGGGTTGCAAAGCCAGCTTGTGTATACAGGGAACTCAACTCATGCCGGGCTCGGCCAAGCCCGTCAATCAATCAGTCAACGTACGGCCCAACAAAAACTAAAGTGGTGCATGAAGGTCCGCGTCCAAGGTTAAGGACCGCCATCCTTCATTCCTCCATTTCTTCATTTCCTTCTTCATTTCTTCCACAGAGCGCTGACTGTGACACATTTCAAAGGTAAGAGAATCAACAGATGATTCCAGACAAAATCCACCGACGGCGAAGGGTTTATCCCTGGAAAGTCCCCAATGCCCTGCGTTGTACATGCAATCCCTTTTGGAACTACTCAAAATAAAGGTGAAGTCATGTCCACCGTATTTATAGTTAAACAGCTGCACAAAGTTGGTGAAATATGAACAACTATTTTAAAATATGGGTAAAATGTGATTAAAAAGTCAAGTTGATTCATATGCGATACATTTGGACTAAATCGCTTGAGAATTTATGGTCCAAAAACATTTGGAGATAAAGCTCCACCTAGTGTCGGAAATATCAAACCGATCTTTCCCTAAATCAATCCACATCTTCCTCGAACTAAAGTGTATGTGGGTATAAAGTTTGATTGTCCATGAAATAGAGTCATATCTGTAAAGCCTAGTGAATAAAATATGATCTACTCGAGTAGAATCCGATATTTACAATATAGATAGGCACCAAAATTTGGTCTTAATCGGACCAACTTTTAGTATTAACAGTCCTAAAAATAGTATTTTTTGTAAAAAGCACCCCCTAGTGGGTAAAATATGAACTATTAAAGTAAAACCCAAGGTATACCAGATATATCTCCTCGAGTCGATTCATATGCACCGAATTTGGATAAGAAATATACAACTCAACTTTCCTAAAATATATCCAGTTCTTCCTGGCACTGAGGTCTTTGTGGATATTATATTTGAAAATGATCCATGAAACAGTTTTTGGGTTATCGCATTTTCACGAAGGATCTGCGGCGGACGCGGCGGCGATGACGATTCCATGATATCCCCGACTTTTTAGGGATATAATAATTGCAGGCGTGAAAGCTAGGCACATTCCAGACGTCCATTAAAAAGATGAATCATCTCTATATCTTGCCAAAAATGTCCGCCTAAAGATTTTGGAGAATGCATCATGATGAAGGCTAAAACATGATTGTGGGAACCGAGAGAGAGACCGAGTGTGGCGCTGGGATTTAGAGAGTGATTATATTTGACATCCTGCTAACAATCCCCCTGTTGGTGAGATCATTTAAAGGTACAAATAGAAAGATGTTTCACTTTCAGCTGGGGGCATATAACACAATAATAGCATCAGCTGTCAGCCGTGAAGACACTGCGGGGAGAGCAGACACTCAGCTCGCTAGATGAGCTGTTCAATGAAGGGAGGCTGGAAAACAACGACGGAGAGGATGTGAAGAAGGAACGGAGCTGGGGGACGGGGAGGACTGGGTGAAAAGAGAAGGCTCCTTTCAGTTTAATTAGTGTTGGCAAATTAATTAACAGCAGGATGTGAATTAATTAGGGTTCCACAGGCAGTTTGAAGGCAGGGCCATGAGGAGCCACCGTAGAGGTCCCGTAAGACCCTACAGAGTGTTGCAGCCCAAACACTATCCTATTAGCTAGCAATTAAATGCTTCACGGGTTCAACCTTCTATCAATCCCTCTCTGTTTTCCTCTCCAGCTATTCCCTTTGTCTCCTGCTGACAGTCCTCTTTTTTGCATTTGCAGCTGCATTATGCGGTTTTTTTGGTTGCTTTTCTAATTGTCTCTGGTGCCTTCAGGGTCTCCAATCGCCAATAAGAATCCAGACAGACTGTAAGAGATTCACGTATTATGTGGAGTTGGGAGGGTGGGGATGTCCGTATTTGTTTCAAAAACCATCTTATTTACCATCTCCTCACTCAAATACTCCACAACCAACTTCAACCAACTTCAACCAACATCGACAGGTTGGTCTGGGTTTATGAGTCGATACACAGGAGTTCTGTGGAGTAAGAGTAGTACCTGTTTGGTTTTCACGCAAATAAACTAGGCTTACGCTGCCAGTTCTGTCAGCAGGGGGACCCCCGAAAAAGCCCCTAATAGTAGTAAAATATGAACTATTGAGTATAGAACCAAGTACACAAGATCGATCTCTTTGAGTCGATTCATAGGCACCAAATTTGGACTAAATCAGATTAATGGTTAAGAAAGAGATAAAGAGATAAAGCCCCCCATTAGGGTTGGAATCATTCTACTAACCTTTCCAAAACTATTCCAGTTCTTCCTCACACTCAGGTCTATGTGGGGATTAAATTTGAAGATGATCCATGACTCAGTTTTTCAGTTATTGTGTTAACATGAAGGATCAATGGCGGAGGTGAGGGCGATTCTATAATATCCCTGACTTTGCAGGAATATAATAAAAATTCATAGTTATATCCAAAATGAAGTGTTTTTCGCAAAAAAACAAAAACAAAAACAAACTCCCTCTAGGGAATATTAAAATATGAATTATTAGAATATAATATTATACAGAGCTCCAGGAGTCGATTCATAAGAACCGAATCTGGACTAAATCAGGCCTAAGGGTCAGAAATTATGGCGCATAAACATTTGGAGATAAAACTCTAAATGATAGTGTCGGAAATAAATAACCGACCTATCGCAAAATCAACCTAGTTCTTCCTCGCACTGAGGTCTATTGGAGTATTAAGTTTAAAAATGATCAGCAAAACACTTTTTGAGTTGTCGCGTTAACACGATTGACAATTCCATGATATCTTTGCCTTTTTCGGGGATATAATAATCTACAGGAAGTGTGTTTATGTAACCCTCTGGGGTCAGAGGTCACCAAGGAATGAAACCTAAGCCTTAAGCTAGCCTGACATTTACAGACCACATTATATAATACCATTATAAATGCCAGCGTTTGGTAACAACAAGCTATTGTTGACATCGTTTTCTGTAAGACTTGTTGAATTCCAGCTGTGCAGATTTTGCAGTTTTTTGACCAACCTGGTTCAACCCATGAGCCTTAAAAGTAGTAGAGATCACGATTTCTCCTCTAGGCAGCATGAATGCAAACATTTCTTGACATTTCAGACGTCTTGTTATCACCGGAGAGGGAATCTAAGCCACATCATTATTTATAGAGCCGGTATCACGGTGAGAAAAAACGTGGCCGGATCCTTTGGCTGGAGGATGTCAGCAGAATTATCAGTGGAAGGTCAGAATTTCATTTGGAGATAAAGGCCGAGGAAGCAAATGAAATATGGATTGGACGGTTCGAAACTAATTATTGTGCATAGAAATGCGTTCTGAAAGCATCAACTTTGGGGAATACGACTTATAAGTCTTACGTTTTTATGAGAGCTCAGCAATTCTTTCATTCCTTTCTTTTTTTTTATTCTGAATGATGGCATGCAGAAGTGCCAGATTTCATATTCTAAGGATTTTAATAGATTTTTTCGGCATCAGACAGGACGGTTTAAGAAAACTAGGATTTAACGACTAAACATCAGAGCCCACGACGCCCCATGGTTTTTTGATCTCCAATGCAATACCTCTGTCATGACAAATGTAGGAAAAATATCATCAACGCCTCTAAGATTTGTTTCCCGTGGCGGCGTGTGTTTTATCTAATGTTCCAGCCTTTGTAGGTCATTTCAAGGTCAACCAACTCTTCAATTCATCATTTCGCTTCCAGCTCCACTTTGCTGTTTTAGCATTTTTTTATATATATTCCGTGAAGATTATTCTCCAGGTCTGACTTGGTCCCTCGGAGGTCAAAATCATCATCCATCTTGGGGTCAGAGAGTGGAATCTGTTGTCATGTTCTGTTTTAATCCTCTCTTCACGGCCTGACCTCCAGCAGACATGCACTTTCTGCCCTTCGTGGTTCAACGTGATTAGTGGCCCTCAGGTTATGGTCAAATCATGCTCATGGAAACCAGGACAACGTGAGGGAAGACGATGTGATATCGGGATTAATAATTAGGCCAAAGATGTATCCCCGAAAAGTCGCCAATGCCCTGCGTTCTATAAGCGATCCCCCGGATCAAACTGTTCAAATTATACTCAGTATTATTCATTAAAAAAGCTCCAGCTAGTGAGTAAAATATTAATGTAAGAGCAAAACATGATATATATGATAGATAACATAGATCTACTCAAGTCGATTAATACGCACTAGATCTGGACTTAATTGGACCAACGGTTAGGAAGATGTTTCCGGAAGACAGTGATTGTCTTGAAAAAAAAAAGGCTCCCCCTAGTGATTGAAATATGAACTATTTCAGTTAAACATGATGTAAACAAGATAGATCTCTTCGAGTGGATCAATAAGTACGAAATCTGGACTTAATTGGAGCAACAGTTCGGAAGTTATTTCCAAAAAAAGGATGAGGAGCCTTTTTTCCTTCAAAAATGCTCCCCCTAGTGAGCCAAATATGAACTATTAGTGTAAAACATGATATATATGATAAATAACATAGATCTACTCAAGTCGATTAATATGCACTAAATTCGGACTTAATCGGACCAACGGTTAGGAAGATATTTTGCGATAGACAGTATTTGTCTTTATATGGAGCCCTTTTATAAAACTCTAATTTTTTCACAAAATCGAATCAACGTCTGAAAAAAAAAATTAGGATGTACTATTTGAAAAACTGTTTTTCGTAATAGTAAAAAGCTCCCCCTAGCGAGTAAAATACGAACTATAAGAGTAAAGCCCAGAAAATAAAGTTCAGAAAATATGGCTCAATGTTTTCTCAATGTTTCTATTCTATGTTTACACGTATATTTTCTTTGCGTGTTTATATATTTATAATTCAGTCCTTGTGTGTCTATGCGTGTTTGTGTGTTTGTATCTCAACATGCTGCTGTAAAAAGTGAATTTCCCAGCTTGCGATCAATGAAGTATGTCTGAAGTTACCGTGTTACATTCAATGACCCTCCAAGTTTCCAAAGCGGAATTTTCTGTCTCTAATCTTTCATTCCTTCACATTACAGGCATCAGAGAGAACTTATCATTTAGATGAGTTCAGTAATCAGATAGTCTCCTAAATACAGTGATATAATTGGTTCTGATCACAATAATGTCTACTGTTAGGCGTTGGAGGAGGTTGCCGCTCTCTTGGTGCTTTTTTTTTTCAAATTTTTACTTGTTTCCTTCGTGTTTAAACGACAAAAAAATGCATCACAGTAAGTCTATTATTTTGCTTATGTTAAAAATACATAAAGCTTTTCTTTTGTTTTCAATGTGTGTTTGTGTATGTGTGTGTATGTGTATGTGTGTGTGTGTGTGTGTGGTGTGTGTGTGTGTGTGTGGTATATATAAATTCATATACATTTCTTTAATTAATTAATTAATTAATTCATATATATATATATTTTTCGATTAATTAATGTATTTACATATGTTTATCTACATACATATATATTTTTTGTGTATATATATATATATATATATATATATATATATATATACATACATATATATATATACATATTTATTTAAAAAAAGTATTTTTCTTCTTCTTTCTTTTTCTGTATGTTCACCTTGTTTTTTTCTGCTTCTTGGACTGAACCTCCTTGAAATCGTTTGAACGTAGGAAAATACACTTATCCAATCACCAAACCGCACTCCAGCCTCTTGAGTATTCTGCATATAGAGTCCTGCTTTGAACGTTACACAACACAGATCTTAGATTCAATGGCAAGTGGAGCGTCAGCTTGTTCGAGGACTGTCGGATTCATAATTGCTTTGTTATTTAAATTCAACAGCAGCGTCTCCACAGGCGGCTTACCGCAACGCTAGCCTCCATGTTGTTTGGAGGAAAACATCTCATCAAGATGAAAGACAAGTTTTGAGTTGTTAACAACCCAAGACTGAGCGCCAGGAAACACGATACTCTTCCTGCCTCCAGGCATAAACATGGAGTATCGTCGCATTTAATTCTTCGTGTGGCACTTCCTCTCTGCTGACGGCGGAGAGTAAGCAGTTTCTGTGTATTTTTCCTGATCACAGTCGGTTTGCAAACATGCATTCATGCAGAGTGTCGCCACAGCAGTCTGATGCCCAACAGCCGACTCTTTTTCCCTTCTCAGCTTTCTAACAAGAAACAAAAATACAACACGCTCACGAGGTTCAGCTGGGATCTAACTCTGTTGTGCTTCTTTTAAGACACGACACCGATAACGTAAAAACCCAGGCAACACTGAATGCAACATCAGGCGGAGGCTGACCCCTGATTCCTGTCCAGGGGACTTTTTGGATTCACGGAAAAATGCTCGTCCTCGCCCGCCATCGACCACAGCTGCCCCCGGTCAATGCTAATGGCCCAGCGTTTGCAACACGACTACAACTTTTGCACCACTTCTACATTTTGCCCATTTAGCACCCAAATATACCGTTGGAAACTGGAGAACCATTGATCTCAAATGCTGCAGCCTGATAAAGGGATGCCGGGGAAATGTGTGCCTTTGTAGCGCTTTCAGGTCCAGGTTGTCCCACACACCATTTAAATCAAAATAGAATCGTGACTCGACCCACGCTGTCGTCCCCACCAGCAAAGGGTTTGTCCCTGAAAAGCCCCCAATCCCCTGCGTTGAACAAGCACTTACCCTAATTGAACGGCTCAAATAGAAATATGTCCCATGAAAGAGTGTTTCCTGCAACAAAGTGATCGAAATATGAACTATTATAGTAAAATATCATAAACACGCTACAGATCTCCTCGAGTCCATTCATATTCACTGAAGTTGGACTTAATCGGACAAACGATTGAGAACTTATGGCTCAGAAACTTTAGGAGATAAAGCTCCCCCTTCTGTTTGGAAACATACAACCAACCTTTCCCCAAATCAATCCAGTTCTTCCTCACACTAAGGTGTATGTGGATGTAAAGAGCTCCCCTCAGTGGACAAGAAGTCTTTCAATGGTAAAGAACTTTGACTGTATAGCGCCGGGGCTTCTGGTATATATATTAAATTTTGATGCAGTAGTTGTTATCTAAGAGGAAATTCATTGTTTTGGATTGTTTTATGTGGTATTGTAATATAATGATGTTATAGTATTTTTTTATCGTAAAAAAAAAAAAAAATCACACCAAAATTTTGCAAATGCGGCTGAAAGCTTTCGAGGTTTGTTCCTCACCCTAAGTTCTATGTGGGTATAATGAATGAAAAGGATCCATGATATAGTTTTCAAGTTATCCCGCTAACACGAAGGATCTGCGGCGCACGTAGCGGCGATGACGATTCCATGATATCCCAAACTTTTCGGGGATATAATTATAGTGCTTTCCCACTGGTAGCAAAAAATACAACTATGATGAAGGCGCAGGACCACATGGTCCACAAAGTACACCGGTGTGGTCCGATGGTCCAATCTGAAACAACAGCTTTCTACCTTTGGTCACATGGTTATTTTGAGCTCTAGTCTTAGAGATAGCTGATGAAGATTCAAGCCTGACATGAAGAGGAGATGCAGGGAAATGACTTGATGTCTCTTTACTTTTCTTCTAGCTTCATCAGGTGGTCGACCCTCATCTTGTTGAGTAGACTCTCCCCAAAACAAGTGAATGACGTACATTTGACATTTAGGTTTTTCTGTCAGAACAGGTTAAAGTTAGATATAAAGCAAATTCTGACGTGCAATTATGTTTACTTTATGATAAAAAATGATGCAGGTTTTTTTAATACTCTTCACATTTATATGCATTATGTTGCCTCTCATGACTCTACGCTGAAAGGATGCAGGAGACCAGGAGACCAGGTTTAAGAGATTTAAGTGCATGATAATAATACTGTGCTTCATTTAAGTAATAAATCACACATTGATAAGGTCAGTCCTGAATGACGATCATAACAATGACATGAGCTCCAGCCATCAGCTGCTGGACGTTCCTTTAGGAATGAGAGGGTGAGACAGGTCTTCACCCTCACATAATGAAAAGCGTATATATGTAGAATCACCGTCGTGGTTTTTGGTGCATCTGTATTTACATGTGCAGGACTGGACTATTCTGTACTCTGAATAGGTTTACTCAGAAACCCCAGTTTGGCAAACCGTCCACCTTTCCCATTTCCCCCAGCCAGGAAACAATAGCTCTTTTTCTAAATATAGAACGTCTGCATTTTACCTCCCTCTTCCCTTCTTTTTCACTCCGTCCCACCTCTCTCTCTCTCTCTCTCACACAAAAACACTCCAGCATTTCACACTATTCCTCCTCACTGTCCTTGTTTTTTTGTTTTTTTGCCTTTGCAATGCCTCATTTTCTCGGGCGTATTAGAGCAGAGACTCATGGGATGTCAATGAATCCTCGTGAGAATTCAACACAGTGTCTTTAACCTTTGGACCGGTGTGAGATTTATGTTTTTGGTCTCAAGAGGATCCGATCCAAATGATTCACTGAATTATCTTCTCGCTTGTCCACGGCCTCCTTTGATGACATCACAGCACAAAGGCCAAAACATTCGGTTCTGCCTCGGTTCTGGAGCAGCAGGGCTGTGGGTCATTGTCAAGGAAACATATTCTATTAGAATATTTTATAAAAAAAAAATATAAATAAAAAAATTTTTTCCGAGAAAAACGTCTTTGAATATAAAAAGAAAATATGAACTGGAATTGATATAGAACTGTATTCAAGTTGATTCCTTATATTGTCTCAACTGACTTGATATTACCAAAAGTTTAGGAAGATTTTTTTTTTGTAAAAATACAAAACTCCCCCTAGTGAGTAAAATATGATATAAACAAGATAGACCTGGATGTGATTACTATGCACTAAATTTGAACTAAATCGGACCTATTGCTAGGAAGTTACGTCCGAACTTTCGTAGAAAAGCTACCCCAAGTGAGTAAAATATGAACTTTTAGAGTAAAATCAAGGTAGATCTCCTTGGGTCCATTCATAAGCACCAAATTTGTACTGATTCAGACAAATGGAAGATAATAGCCCAAAAACAATTGGAGATAAAGCTCCCCCTATTGTCAGAAATATGCATACCACCATCCCAAAAATCATAATCATCTTCCTTGCATTAGGTTCTACCTGTGTATGAAATTTGAAGATAATCCATGAAAGAGTTTTTGAGTTATGTCTGAAAGACAGTGTTTTTCATTTTGTAGCATTTTCTTTTTCTGTGGAAAGCATTGTATGCTGTTACTAAATAGATAAAGTCATTGTTTATGTTTTCAAACCAGCAAAATTGGTCATTTTGAAAGAATCACAGTTTAACGGTAATGACTTGCTTGTAACTTTATGTTATTTTTAGGTTCTTTTTAACCAACTTTTCTATTTTTACAGTACAATTCTGTGTTTTCCACAAAATCTAACTGTAAAATATGAAGTACTTTTTACAGTTTCTTCATTCATGGAAATCCGCCGCATCTACTAGAGTATTATATAATTTACTGCTGAAATTTGACAGTTTTTTACTGTTATTTCTACAGTCAGTATTTACAGTGTTGTATTACAGTGTCAGTATTTTGACTGTTATCCAACAAACTTAAACACTTCAAAATGAATCTCCCCAAGGGAATCCCCAAGTTTCAAGAAGCTAGCAATGACACAGCAGCTAAAGCTAGCGATAGCGCGGCGCCAGCCATGTGCCTGCTGTATGTATCTACAAATGCATGCTGTCAATTATGCTTTTTACGCGTAAGGACAAATGAAATTGCGGCGGAACAAGACTGAAACCATTCAGCATAACGGAGGTAATAAGACACTCCCAAATCAAATGTGTTGTACAATCTATCCTAAAATGAAATGTTTGTATAAAGTAAATTTTATCCCAAGAACAGTGTTTTTTTTGTAACGAAGCTCCCCCTGGTGGGTAATATATGAACTATTAGAATAAAATATTATACATGCATGATGGATCTCCTCCAGTCGAATTTATATGCATCAACTTTGGAATAAATCAAACCAACTTTTAGCAAGTTATGTCAGAAATACAGTGTTTTTTGTAAAAAAATAACAAAAAACAAACCCTACTGAATAAAATATGAACTACTAGAGTAAAACACGATATTTAGAAGGTAGTTTCAAAATGATGGCCTGGAAATGTTTCGAGATAAAGCTCCCCCTTGTGTTGGATACGTACAATCAACGTTTCCCACAATCAATCCAGTTCTTCCTCACACTAAGGTCTATGGGGGTTTAAAATATGAAAATGATCCATGAAACGGTTTTTGAGTTATCGCGTTAACACGAAGGATCTGCGCGTAGCATGTGGCAACAACTATTCCATGTTATTCCCGACTTTTTAGGATTACAATAACATTAAATAAATCATACACATCACATAAGTTCTCACACTTAGTTCATGAAAGACACTTATTTCGTGCACTAGCTTGATCTTCCTCGGGTGAAGACCCTCGGAGTCACGCGGCTGTTTTCTCCTGCCCTTCATCCAAACTGTTGCGGCGCTTTGATTAGTCAGAGCACGGCTTCCCGTCGTTGCAGTCAGTGTGTTCATGATGATGCTAAAACCATCGATGTGCGTTTTCTCATCACTCTGCCCCATTATCCCGCTCCCAATCCCCCTCAACCCCCCCGCCAACCACAAACTGTGCCAGCGTTTTCAGCATTCAATTTGACGGATAAACAGTTCTCCTAATGAGAGATAAAGTTTTCCAGCTGCAGTCTGAACGTGGACTGCCTCAAAACAATTTGGAAAAATAATTACAGTTTCGGACCATTAGCTTAATGCTAACATATAATGGGGATTGCCATATACATGCTATTGGAATTAGCATTGATGGCGCGACCATAATCTAACTATAAACAAGGATGTAAAAATAAATTATTTCGCTTTAAATTTATCTGTCAAGTAAACTTGAGAGAGTATTTGTCACTCTGCACAGAGTATCAAACACTCTGCACAGAATATATATATATTTCTTTTTTTAAAGATTTCGGGCACAACTTTTATCTTATTACCATTATCTTGTGCAAAGAAGATGAATTCCTGTGCCTCCCATATACCAAGAGCATTTAATAGTTATTTAGTAACAGCTATTTATTTTGAACTGTAAAAATAGAGTAAGTGTATGATATTTATTTTGAGTGTTTATTCATTCGCAGCCTGTTCTGTTCAACAGAACTTTTATGATTTCAAACTTGTGTTAAACACAGACAAAACTAAAGTCATGCTGTTCTCAAATGCTAAAGCTAAGCGATAGAACCTGCCCCCAGTTGTCACTTCGCAGGGTTCACAGATTGAGTCTGTGTCATGTTACAGGCATCGCGGTACTTTGATTGATGAATCTCTCTCGTTTACTCCTCATATTCATCAGCTGGTAAAAAGGATGAAACTGAAACTGGGTTTCTTTTTCAGGGTTAAGTCCTGCCTTTCTTTTGAATCCAAAAAGAGACCGGTCGCTGCTACTTTTATGTGGGTCTTGGACTATGGGGATGTTTTGTACATTCCTGCCTCCTCTCAGAGCTTACATGATCTGGATTCTGTGTATCATGTTGCTCTGAGCTTCATCACCAACTTCAGATCTCTCCCCCATCACTGTTTGTTGTATGTATCTTCTTTGTCTCCTCGTAGACCGAAACACTGGCGTATTCTGGTTTAAAAGGCTATTCTCGGTCTTCTGCCTTCCTACCTTCTGACCTTCATCAGTCAGAGGAGCTCTGGAACCTATCGTCTTCGTTCTCAGGATGTTTTGTCTCTGTCTGTCCCAAGGGTCAGACTGGAATGGGAAAAAAGGCATTTAGGTTTGCTGCTCCCTTTGCCTTGAACGAGTTACAAAAAGACTTGAAACTTCATGACTTGGTCTCTTTGGATGCTTTTAAGAGAATGTTGGATGACTTGGAGGCAGACACATCTGTTTGTAGATGTACATTGATGTACTGAACATCAATGGGGTTTATTATGACGCTGATCAAATTCTGACGGAAAATTTGCTTAATCGATTATTTCATGTTTTCTATGTATTGCTGCTGCCTGCCTGTCTGTAACTTTAACTGTGCTGCCTGTCTGTCTGTCTGTAACTTTAACTGTGCTGCTGCCTGTATGTCTGTCTGTAACTTTAACTGTGCTGCCTGTCTCTCTGTCTGTAACTTTAACTATGCGGTTGCCTGTCTGTCTGTCTGTCTGTCTGTAACTTTAACTGTGCTTTCTGACTGTCTGTCTGTTACTTTAACTATGCTGCTGCCTGTCTGTCTGTCTGTAACTTTAACTGTGCTGTCTGTCTGTCTGTCTGTCTGTAACTTTAACTGTGCTTCTGCCTGTCTGTCTGTCTGTAACTTTAACTGTGCTGTCTGTCTGTCTGTCTGTCTGTAACTTTAACTGTGCTTCTGCCTGTCTGTCTGTAACTTTAACTGTGCTTCTGCCTGTCTGTCTGTCTGTAACTTTAACTGTGCTGTCTGTCTGTCTGTCTTGGCCAGGACGCTCTTGGAAAAGCTATTTTTAATCTCAATGAGGTTTTCCTGGTTAAATAAATAAAAATAAAATAATTCACACATGGAAATACTTTTTTTTATATGTTAATAGCCATTTATTTGTTTATAATTATTCGTATTGAAATAAGATATTTAGAGTGATTATGCGTTTTGAGATGGTAATTTATTGTAATTTGTAAATAATTATTAATGTTGACCTAAGAAAGAAAATTATTTTTAATTTTGCAATAAATGGAGTTTCCTGGATCATTTTAATATATTATACTCACTGGACCTAGATGTGAGGAAGAACTGGATTGATTTTATGCAAGGTCGGATGCATATTTCCGACACTAGGGGGAGCATTATTTCCAAAAGTTTCCAGGCCATAATTTCTCAACCTTAGTCGGATTTAGTCCGAATGTGGTGCAAATGAAGGAGATCTGTCTTGTTTATGTCATTATTTACTATTATTTTCTGGGATACACCTTTGCTGTCGGGGTCTGGTTTAAGAAACTAAACCTTTGTCTGTTTTAAAAAATATTCTATATTTTCTATATTTTTACTCGAAGGAGCGTTTTATCTTCAAAAGGTTTTCAGGCCTTAACATTTCAACCTCATTTTATGGCAGGGGACTGGGGACCTTTCGGGGCTATGCCCTTGTTGTCGGGGACGACAGCGTGGGGCTAGTTTGCGTGAGCGGTGAATAAAGGTTGGATAATAGAGAAGACGGAGTGCTGCGCTTCTAAATCCCTTTCATGTTTATGTTAAAGGGTTCTGGTCACGGTTGGCGACGGTGGAGTTTTTTTGTTTTATACAGGCCAACCTCATGTATATGAATAATGGAGAAATTAAATGAAAATACAGCTCTCTACATAATATATTTAATATTTAATGTGAGGAGGAAGATGCAGAGGAAAAAAGGGAGAAAAACGCCGGTGAAAAGAGCACTTTTAAATTATCTTTATCCTCGATTCTCTCAATATGGGGACGATGGATTTCATCATCCCATTGTAATATTACTGTAAACATTATAAACATCACTATAAACACTATAAACATCACTATAAACACTATAAACATCACT
>VRLP01002790.1:0-78361 GCA_009660295.1 Lophius piscatorius | reverse complement strand
ATGACACGGCCAAGGGGGAGCATGTACAGTATGAAGAGAATGGGGCCAAGGACTGATCCCTGGGGGACCCCACAGGTGACGGTGTGTGTCCGGGACTTTGAACTTCTGTACTCTTTTCTCTCTGCTCAACTTTCACATCTTTCTTCTTAAACTCTTAAAACTCTCATTTGTCTTTAATGTGTCCCGCCACCCGTCGGCTATCACATTTTGGTGTACAAAAAAAAAAAAAAAAAAACATTAAATTAAACAATGGAGCGGGGGTCATTCCACTTTCCCTCCTACATTCTTCAGCCATTTTTGTTTCTGGGGTAGCTTTTTTCCCCCTCAGCCCATACACCCTTTTTCCTTCAAGTAAAACATCGTTATAGAAAAAAGTTAAATAGAAAATTGATGAGTAGAACAATAAATAGAACATACACATATATTATCATCTTTTCGTACCTCCTGACAAAAAAAACCCCAAAGAGAATCTGACAGTATTCAGGAAATCAGCTGTCCCCTCACTCATCAATAAGTCATAAATTATCACAATATACTTATTTCATGTTGAACCAGTCTTTCACTTCCGCTCTCTTTCCATCATTGCAATGCCCGACTTGGCATCCCTGACTTCTCTTCTCCCTCTGTGAGGAATCTGTTGCTGCTGTGGTTCTTCCTTTCCTGCACGAACACAGGGCAATACAGTCCCACAGTCTTAACCACACTATGTCACAGTAAAGCTTTCTGTTGCGGTACTAGTAGATATCTCAGATTCCTTTTTCCTTTTGGGACAAGACACTTTAACAGTATAGTTGGACCAATAAATTAAAAAACAAAAAACGTTGGGGGAACATTCAAACCATTTCTCATTTTAACCTCTGTGGTGATGGATACCACCTTGCACTGCATTGTATATAAAGTAGTAAAGCTCATGGTTTGGGAGCTTCATCCTTCTGAGCTGCTGTGCTTTGAGGTGCGCTCTTAAACACAAACCCATAACAGTGCCACACCGTCACAGTCCTAATATACGGCGTCCTGTAACCATATTTTTTTTCAGATTTAAGGTGTTAAATCAGTATACGAGTATTCATAGCGGCGCCTGCTCTGTAGCTGTACAAGCATAAACGGTCATTTGGGTGGTTGATGTATTGCTGGCGCCTGTATAATGATCTGCAGCATGAAGCTAGTAGTGCAGCACCAGTTTTTATGAGTAGTAGTAATACCTGTCTGTAGTAGTTGTAGTAATAGTTGAAATAGCAGCAACAACAATAAACTGTGCAAACCTGAGTCAAATCCTGTTTCACATCCACCGTGAGGTGTGTAGGATTCTGCTGAATGCCAGGGAGACAATCAATCCCAGATTTATTTAGTCAGAGTCTGAGCGCCTCTCTGCTTGTACGAGCCCAAGATATACCCGCTAACGGCAGTTTGGGTTTGACAGCTAACAATACAACTTTGTTAAAATGCATCAGCTGTTGCCCAACTTAAAATGTTATAGTTTGACAACACTGAAGCAGGTCAAAGCACAGCAGGCCATCGGTCGTGCTCCTATATTAAAGGGACATTAAACATTAAATGATCACATCACAGTTCGGATCACCTAAGGTTGCAGTGCAGGACTGTACAGGAATATTGCCTGGAAGTTCTCTCCAAAAAGGGATTAAAAAAAAAAATAGAGAATCGACTTCAGAGGTGAAAAAGAGAGGAGGAGGTGAGCAATATCCTTGAAGTAAGGGTCCTTCTGGGCTGGTCCAAAGCCATGGGTCATTTTTCTCCCACTAGATGACCTCATGAACCAGCGCTGATGGATGTTCCTGTGATGGACCACTCATTCCCGACCGCTGGCGGAGTATGAGAACTGTGGGAAGTGTGGTCTTCTCTCATTGTCCAGACAGTCCATCCCATCCTCGTCAACTACAGAAAATATGGATTAGAGGGAATTAAAGTTTTAATTGTGATAAAAACATTTAATTGGTAACTAGATTTACCATTATAGATAATCTCCTATTTAATTTGATGCAAAATGAAAAGCAGTGTTGGTTAGATTATCTTAGATCTCCATGAGACCGGACAATGTATTCTGTTTGTGTGCTGTGGGACAAAATATAATCAACGGATGTTTTTAATGAGCCGACCACCAACTAAATAACTAGCTGTCTAACAGATGTAATAAAACAAACTGAATATTGTTATATTGCAGAGAGACCTGCATGCATTATGCTGTGCTGAACGTTTTTAAATCTGCGTATTTATTTCAACGGACAACCAATCACTGAAAATGCTGTTTAGAGGAATTAACTCACCTGAAGAAAAAACAAAAGTTGATTACTTAGGTATCCATATGCGTAAAAAAAAAGAAGGAAACTAGTAGGAGCTGTATATATGCAATCAACATTTTTTAACATGGTCCCTTGCAGATACAGCATATTTGAACAGCAGAATTTGACTCCCTAATGCCTAGAAACAAAAAAAACTCCACACTACAGAATTATCATTTTATACCAATCTCCCTCTACTGAGAATATCTGAAGTTATATGAAAGAACTGATTGTGAATGTGGGCATATGTTTGTATGAATACATGTATAAGAGAGAGAAGAGACTCACATTTCTCTGGTGGAGTGATTGTGATGGTCTGAGCTGTGAACTCCTCATCAAAGTATCTGGTGTCTGTCTCTGACGTCACCTGAGGCTTGAAAGTAGGGAGAAGCTACGAGCGAGGGAGAAAGAGAGAGAGCGAGAGGTGTGGAGGGCATAAAGACAAAAGATGATTAAACAGGATATGTGAAGGCTGCAAATACACACTACAAGCTGCTACTGAATAAAATGTAACAAAACTTCCTGCATTTTGAGTTACGAGAAAGTGAAAAGAACATAATGTTTTCTGCACTTACTGTCCTAATAAAGGACCAAAGAAAGAAATCCCTAAGATGAAAGAATTGGGGAAGAGGGAAGAAAAGTGGATAAATGAATCTGAAGAACAGGAAGAGAAGGACTGAGCTAGAGAAAAGAGAAAGTGAACGTTGTCTCACGCCATAGTAGTTCAAAGATATAAACAAACTGGTAAACCGGGGTCCAAGGTCAAAACCTCTCCCTGATGCCGACTGCTCTGTTAGACATCCTCAGTTCATATGTCTTAAGGTAAGGTATATCATGGCTGCCTTGAGTTTCAATGATTCCAACAGCTCTCTTTTTTTCTGTGATGGAATGAGTGGAACACACCACTTTGTCATAAAAGACACAAAAAAGTCTTTAAGTTTGCTTAAATTTCTTATAGGTTATCTGAAAATGTGACTAAATTATCTGGGTGTATATATACACATTAAGAAATTCCTATGTTTGGTTAAATGTCCAATAGCCATTTTCCCTTCAATTAGGCACTTTTTACAGCCATCCACAAGTTTCTGACTCAAATTTTCACCACTCCTCGAGGCAGAATGGGGGGAGTTCACCTAAATTTTGTTAGAATTCAAGTCAGGACTTTGGGAAGGCCATTCCAGAATCTTATGTCTAGCCTGATTTCCTTTCCCACTTCTCAAGTGTGTTTGGATCATTGTCCTGGTCGAACACCCAACTGCACCCAAAACCAAGTGGTTGGCACAAAGCAGGAACGTTTCGGGCTCAAATCCACCTATGGCATGGCAATCTTTCTGTGTATGATCTCCCCGTATTTGCGTTGGTTCTCTACAGGTACTCCAACTTCCTCCCACAGTCCAAAACCATGTAATACAGGTGAATTGGTGACTCTAAATTGCTTGTAATTACTTACGTATGTGTGAATGAGAGCTTGAATGGTCATCTGTCTCTATGTATCCACCCTGTGATGAACTGGCTACTTGACCAGGGTGGACCCTGCTTCTTGCCCAACATCAGCTGGGATAGGCTCCAGCCTCCACACTGCTCTGAACAGGAGCGGTAACATGTAATGGATGGATGTAACTTGCGGTAACAGGTAATGGATGGATGTAACTTCCGGTTCCCCAGGCTCTGAGCACTTCCTTCTTGGGAGTTGTTCAAATCAATAATAGTCTTTTTCAGATCGATTCTGAACTACTTATACTCTCCCATTATAATGTGTGTGGTTGATTCTAATGGGTTTATCAAACAAGCTGCGTTTGATTGGGTCCAGAAAAGTCACCAGCTGTTATCAATCATGATCACCCAGAAGAAGACAAGAGGCCATGGTACAAAACGAATTAGACAAACAAATTTTTACACAGAAAACATTTTGCTCACTCGTTATTGCGTCTATATTCGTTATTTAGCAGATTTGGTCACATTTTCAAAAGACCCCAAATAAATCCATAATCAACCAAAATTATTGACTGTTTTTTATGACAATGGACTATGTGTTCTACTCATTCCTTCACGGAAAAAAATAGAATCGTAGAAGTAATAGGAATGTGGTTACACAGGTTAACCTTGAGCCTCTGTATTGATAAAATTCATCAGACAGGTCAAATAACACTCACTTTAATCTTAGAAAATCCGTTATATAACTTTGTAAGTAATTCTCTGCAATCCTATTACAGAACACTGTAGGATTTTACCATCTTGTTGCTTCTCACCTTTTTATCATAGACATCCTGCCAGTCAATGCCAGAGAAGAAACTGTGTCTCATAATTTCTTTAGCATCATCCGGTCCTCCACCGAGCCTAGAGGAGATTAAAGGAGAGGGAAGGAAATCTTAAATGGGATCATAAAAGCAACATTTGATTTGAAACGACAAAAAGTAATCAAAGTGATGATCAAGTATTTCCCATACTTTCCTTAGCAATATATCTGGAATTTCAATGAAAACATCCTGCACACAGTCAGTCTTTAAGCAGACACTGATAGGTCATAACATAATCACCCCTGATAGGTGAAGTGCTCAGTTGATTACCATCAGAGCACTGAGCCTGACACAATCCCGCTCCACACGGGCCATGCAACTCGATTTCCTGATTTCTGACTGAAGGGGAGTTATTTTACCTCCTGTCTCAGCAATTCATTGGTAATACGCACATTCAGATAGGATCCAATAAACCTAAAACCAAAAAATTATCCAAAAACTGAAAATCCTGTCAATTGAAACCATGGAATCACTTTATCATCTCACCTTTCAGTTGCATACCTACAAACAAGACCACTCTCTAGACCATATAAGCAACCTGCTTCACCACCACTCTTATTTCACCTAAAGTGATGGTTTCTATAGACCTGTCATGGGTTCTCCAGTGTTTCTTATCATGAATTATACCTACGTGGAGGAAATGGCAAAAAAAAAGCACTCAGCTCATTCAATTGAACAACACATAGCCACTGGTTCAGCTATGTGGATGACAACTGAATCAAATCTGTTTACAGATAATATCAACCTAGTGAACAGTCACATCATGCTCAAAATGAACATGTCCGGGAGAACAAACTGTGTAGTAGATACTGAGGTGGGCGGTAGCCTCAACATTGATGTTAAACATTAACTTACACGCACAGACCAGCACCTCTCGCACCACCAAGTGTTACACAAGATGTCAGTTATGAGAACCCATGGTAGCCAGAGGGCAAAGAATGTCGCTACCAAGGCATTGAGAGAAGAAAGGGAACATACACATTTCAAAAGCTCTGAAGACCTATGGCTACCTCGAGTGGCCCTGCATCAAGACCTCAGAAAAATGCCAACACGTCAGGACGGGACCCAGGTAGAGGATAGGGGACACGCATATGAAGTCAACCGTTTCCACGCATTCTGGACAGATGATGTGAGAAAGGAATGAAAGAATGTGAAATTGGAACGGCCCTCTCTAATCAGGGGTGCGAGTCTATGCCAGCCACATAGTGACATTTTAGCATCTCTGTTATTCAAATTTTGGGTCACGTGACACCAACGCCTCACAGGATGAACAAGTAGATGAGCAAACAATTTATGTTATAAACAATTCAAAATAGCACTGCTGGGTCAAGTGTAGAGGCATAAAACCTTCAAGACCCTGTGTGTTAACTTCACAGGAGGCCAAATGTCTGAAACTTGCTATCAGTTAACTAGAACTGAGGAACACTCAAGAGGTCCAGTTGCTTTTTATTTAACCTTCAAGTATGACCAAAACCCAGATGAATGACTATACATAAAATAAAGAAATTATTTAAAATTAATATTTATGTCCTCCTTCCATCATCCTCCATTTACCACTTCTCAATCAATATATAGTAAAAGGGTTTACATCTCCTTATTTTCACACACCGTTTGTTGGGGTCTTTGATGAGCAAGCCCGACAACAGGGACTTGGCATCGGCTGACAGTGTGCGCGGGAACTTGATGTCCTCCATAAGTATCAGTTCAAACAGCTTCTCGTGATCCTGGTTGTAGAAAGGCAGTCGGCCACACATCATCTCGTATGTCACCACACCCAAACCCCACCAGTCCACCGCACGACCGTAGTCATTGTCCTCTAAGACCTGGAAGAGTAGAGATAGAAAAATGCAATTCCTGCTTTTCTTAACAGAACCATTCGTTTTATTGGACATCTGTTTCTGTTATGCATTTTTTTTATTGGACAATACAGACTGCCCAAGGTGATAGATGAAAAGACAGATGATCAAGGAATGACCACAAAGGAGAGAATGTGTGCCATTTTGCCTAAGGGGCAATTAAAAGTCGTAAAAGTTTTCCTAAATGAGCAGAAGTGATTGCCCAGATAACGACCGAGATGGAGATGAAGAAAGCCAGCGCCCCCCC
The DNA here is from genome assembly GCA_009660295.1 of Lophius piscatorius. Taxonomy (NCBI): domain Eukaryota; kingdom Metazoa; phylum Chordata; class Actinopteri; order Lophiiformes; family Lophiidae; genus Lophius; species Lophius piscatorius. The sequence continues at coordinate 71,664 of VRLP01002790.1, read as the reverse complement.
CCCCTCTCTGACACACAAACATGCACATACAGAGGTAGACATCATGGAATGGCAAATCTTCAGTTACACTAAGGAGTTTGTGTACTGGCGTTGCCCACCCTCTTCAGTCCCTGCCAGCTCTCTCTGGCACACCTATCCTCTCCTGGCAGGGACAGAGAAAACCATCCCTGGTTATAAAAAGCAAAAAAAACAAAACATGGGTGACCCTGGACGTGGGTCAGGACTAAGCCAGCCGCTGAACTGGGTAGCACAGGTACGGTGCTGTGAAATACTTTGTTGTGTGTGAAAAAAAATAAAATGAAAACGATTCTGTAAAAGAAGTATCTCGTATCATTCGTGTGAGTTACTTCGTGTTTTCCTTGTGCCATCTTCTCCATCCTATCTTATCCTGTCTTCTTTGTACTCTAATCTTGACTTTCCTCACTTGATCTTTGTCTTTTTTCCTATACTGTAATGTGTTTGCTCAACTCTGGTTGAACAAAGAGGATAACCGGGAGGCAGGGAGGGTGGTATTCCAGGTACTGCTGAGGCCCTCATCAGTGTAATAAGATTTAGAAATGTCACATAAGGATGCTAAAGCCTGTGTGTTGCGTCTGCCTGTTTTTGTGTCACTGAAAAGACAAGCAGGCATGGCTGGAGTCCAGCCAGAACAGAATATGTTAAACATCTCATAATGGGCAAACATACTGTGCATCCGGAAAGTATTGACAGAGCTTCAATTTTTCCACACTTTGTTATGTTACAGCCTTTTTCCAAAATGGATTAAATTCATTTTCCCCCTCAAAATTCTACACACAATACCCCTATAATGAAAAAGCGAAAAAAGTTTGTTTGAAATTTTTGCAAATTTAAGACATAAATATAACATGTTCATAAGTATTCAAAGGCTTTGCTCAATACTTTGTTGAAGCAGATTTGGCACCAATTACAGCTTCAAGTCTTTTTGAGTAGGATGCTACAAGCTTGGCACACCTGTTTTTGGTCAGTTTCTCCCGTTCTTCTTTGCAGGACCTCTCAAGCTCCATCAGGTTGGATGGTGAGCGTAAGTGCACTGCCATTTTCAGATCTCTCCAGAGATGTTCAATCGGGTTCAAGTCTGGGCTCTGGCTGACCCACTCAAGGACATTCGCAGAGTTGTCCCTTAGCTACTCCTTTGTTATCTTGGCTGTGTACTTAGAGTCGTTGTCCTGTTGGAAGATGAACCTTCGCCCCAGTCTGAGGTCCAAAGCGCTCTGGAGCAGATTTTCATCAAGGATATCTCTTTATCTGCATTCATCTTTCCCTCGATCCTGACTAGTTTCCCAGTTCTTGCCGCTGAAAAATATCCCCACAGCATGATGCTGCCACCACCATGCTTCACAGTAGGGATGGTACTGGCCAGGTGATGAGCGGTGGCTGGTTTTCTCTAGACATGACGCTTGGCTTTCAGGTCAAACAGCGCAATCTTTGTTTCATCAGACCAGAGAATTTTGTCCTTCAGGTGCCTTTTGTCAAACTCAGCGGAGCGGAGAAAGCAGAGAGCTGTCATGTGCCCTTTACTGAGAAGTGGCTTCTGTCACTTCTCAGCCACTCTACCATACAGGCCTGATTGGTGGAGTGCTGCAGAGATGGTTGTCCTTCTGGAGGGTTCTCTTCTCTCCACTGAGAAACGCTGCAGCTCTGTCAGAGTGACCATCGGGTTCTTGGTCACCTCCCTGACTAAGGCCCTTCTCCCTTGATCGTTCAGTTTGGCCGGGCGGCCGGCTCTAGGAAGAGACCTAGTGGTTCCAAACTTCTTCCATTTACAGATGATGGAGGCCACTGTGCTCATTGGGCCCTTCAATGCTGCAGAACATTTTCTGTACCCTTCCCCAGATCGTGCCGCGATAAAATCCTGTCTCGGAGGTCTACAGAAAATTCCTTGGACTTCATGGATCACATGTGTTTGTGCTGACATGCACTGTCAACTGTGGGAACTTATATAGACAGGTGTGTGTGTCCAATCAACTGAATTTACCATAGGTGGACTCCAATCAAGTTGTAGAAACATTTCAAGGATGATCAGTGGAAACAGGATGCACCTGAGCTTGATTTTGAGTGTCATGGCAAAGGCTGTGAATACTTATGTACATGTTATATTTTCGTTCTCTATTTTTAATAAATTTGCAAAAATTTCAAACAAACTTTTTTCGCTTTGTCATTTTGGGGTATTGTGTTTAGAATTTTGAGGGAAAAAATTAATTGAATCCATTTTGGAATAATGCTGTAGCATAACAAAATGTGGAAAAAGTGAAGCGCTGTGAATACTTTCTGGATGCATTGTACATACAAACAGACACAAATACAAGGATACACATGTGCATAAACATACTAAATTACAATATAAGACTATTCCACAAATAAATAAATATCACAATATTTAAAAAATAACTGACATGCTGAACGTCCATCAGCGATAGTGATTCGGCTGGAAAGTACTAGATTGACTTGGTGGGAGACTTTTTCATCCAAACTACAAACTGATATAACTGAAGAGATATAATAAAAAAAGCACAACACAAAAACATTGTTATGTACACTGAAATCTCATCTACTATCAGCAATTAGCACCAAATATTCAAACTTCTTTTAAGGTCATGTTAAAAAAAGGTGAACAATTCTACAATAAGTATTAACATAAATCATGCATCTTAAAATACACAATCATATATGAAAGTTGTTGCTTATAGTTATAATGATCAGTTATAATGGTAGGCAGAAAAAAGATCATATTCCTAAGTATTTTATTTTACAGTTCCTCCATATAACCATCAGATGAAAGTTTAAATGAGGTTCTGGTGTACAAATCTAACACTTAAATGATGTTTAAATTCACAATGTGCTCTGAAACCAGGTTAAAGAAAAAAACACCAAACAGCTTCCTGGTTTTCCAGCAGCTCAATAAGCCCAGAAAACTGGTCATTAATTAACTGAGCTGACATACTGAACACCAAACAGCTAATGATCTGGGCAGCTGTATCATTGTGGACAAGTCAAGATTGTGTGGAAGTGAATAAGAGAATCATTTATGTGTGAGAGAATTAAGCTCGTCACCCTTTTGGCAGCTACAGAGATGAGCTAGGGGAACGAAGCGCGCTGCCAGCTACAGATATACTATTGATTGGTGCGGCTGGAGGGATAACACTGGCTTAGACTGCTGGGAGATTGTCAGGAACACGCACGCACGCACGCACACGCACAGAATAGTTATCCACCCTAATGAAATTCCTAAAGTTTTGAAAGTAAGGAGATGTTTGGTGTTGTTTCAGTCTCTGCACCTTGAGGAGGGACACACGCGTATACACAAAGTGTGCAGTTTTTGAAATGCAGAGCAGCTTACAAGACATTTTTGATGCTGGTCTACGGGGCTGTGTGTCAATTCTTTGAACAAGGGTACAGAAATGAATACAAATGCAAGCTGTCCAGTCCCCCATGTATATGTATGCTCATGTCAGTTTAAGAAGGTGTGGGTGTGTGCCTGCATGTGTCCTGGGACCAAAGAAAGTGGTGGCAGCTCGGTTGCAGGCAGGGAGCAGATTAATCCACACAGAGCCAGAATGCTGCCCCACAGCCCTAGGCATGGAGGGATGGAACTGTGTGTGTGAGTGTGGAAGTGTGTGTGTATGAGAAATACAGAGAGGGAGAGTGCAGAGAGAAAGAGACATGTAGTTTAGCCGGTTTGAGAAAGACACGTGACAAATTAATAGAACACGACAGAGAAAGTAACACATTCAATGCAAACATTTGAGGAAGAAAGCTCTGATTTAAAGACGCATTGAGGGAGAGGGTCTTGTCTGGTCCTGGTCCCTGTTGAAAAGCCATGTGGCAGCTAGATGCTGCTCACAGGACGGGGGCTTTGGCAGCTTGTACAGGACTAGATGGGATGGAATGGGCACTCACACAGCCTGTGGCTGTACCAGTCCAGATACCCAGCAGGCTACAGGGGACACACACGCAAACATACACGCACACAAACACCTTCATGTATTCGACACAGTGAACATACAGTAACATATTGCTGGTGGTGCAGAGAGACCTATCACCAGGTTGATTATTATTCAGTTCATTTTGACACTGCTCTGACCTTTATAGCATTTTACTATTAGCTGAGTGTGCTACTCTATTTATGGCAGTTACAGTGAAACGAGCACAATGCCCAGCATTCATATGAATATAACACAAATAAAATAGAAACTTACAAATAGATGGAAGAACTCCAGATCCGACACTGCTGACACTTTTATAGGTAAAAGAAATAGCCACAGAGAAATGTGTCAATACAAAATATGAGAGAAAACACAGAAGACCACTCTCCATGTGTTTACTTTGATTCTGAAATTGCTCTTCTAATTTTCACCAATCGCTCATCAATCTCTTCTGACTATTCTTGAATCAAAAAATAACAACTCAATCTAATGCTTTCCAAGGTGGGCTGAGAAACTACACACTTAGAATGATTGTGTTACAGAGGTATTAATGCAGGGGCTCTGTCAGACACACGGCATTTATTCACTCATCATCTGCCCTCTTCAATGATGGCAAACACGAACTGTGTGAGTTTCTCTCCTGTAACCCTGGAATTTTTGTTCCCTTCTCATCTTCCTCTGTCTTCAACTCCCAACTCCCCCATTCTCTTTTTAATCCCGGCTACTTTGCATCTCTGTAACTTGGCTCTGAGCAAACTGAGTTATTTTTACACGCGGGCGGGCGGGCAGAGCGTGCGGGCGGGTGAGTGCGACAACGGTGGTGTAGATTTCCAGGTTTTTTCCGAGCACCTTCCTCCAACCTCGCCCATCTGCCGCCATCTGCCTCGCTTTAGCCCGTACTTTTCACTGCAATCACACACGGCACGCTTGCACATAAACATAAATGCATACGGACGCACATCCTGTGAAAAATAACCAACAGCCTCCTATCAGCTTTTGGCACACAAAGGAAGGGACTCTTTAAAAAAAAAAAAGAAGGACAAAATACTGCGCCAAATTGTACTCCATACTTTTTCAAGTGGGATATAGACTATGCTTCTCCCTCCTGCCTTCATCTCCAGCTCTCCATTGCGCTGTCTCCGCCACCCACAGTAATGCTACGCTCTCGCCAGGTGATCTGCTGGCCTTCTAGTGAGATGCGCTAAATTCAGCAATCATGGCTTCTTTTTACAGTGAGAGTTAAAGCACAGGTACAAACAGATAATACCTAGTAAAGTAAGTTGTATGCAGTAGTCTACAACTTGCTTACTTACATATGCATCACTAGTCAGTGATAGTAATCTGCTTTTTAATCTGAGCTTATGTTTTCATCCCATCTCTAGTCTGAATATTTTTATTTGGATTGTTGAGCCATTTCAATGTGCTAGTATAGTAGTAGTAGTAGTAGTAGTAGTAGTACAAGCTCTGAAATATTTAGAATTATGTTTAATACCTTACTTTTTGCTGTTGGATTCTTAGTGTAACTTGCTGCTCGGTGCGTGAAAAATAAAGTGAGGGAGGTTTCGTCTAAGCCTTAGACGAAACCTCCCTCACTTTATTTTCCTTAGACTCTAAGGAAATGTAAAAGTGCAGAAACGATGTTCTTGAATAGCCTTCAGTCATGAAGGCAAAACCTCTTAATTAAGAGGAAAAAGATGATGGAGTAGACATTCAAAGGAGAGAGAGAGAGCTAACGATATACACGGAAATCAAAAGATGACAATAAAAACAAAAGGAAAACATTTTGGAAAGAAAAGCTACCTCAGGTGCAAGGTACTCTGGGGTACCACAGAAGGTCTTCATGGTAGCAGTGTCTGTGATTCCCTCCTTGCAGAGCCCAAAATCTGTGATCTTCATATGGCCATCTTTATCCAGCATCAGGTTTTCCAACTGGAAAAGGAAAGAAAATACACAGGAAATACCACAATGCAAATTTGACACCAGTTTGGAAAAAATTCAGTAGAACTGGAAGCCAACAACATTGTCATTGTCATGATTACAAAATCATGACAATGACAATGTTTTGAATGAGATGCTTGTCAGAGGTTTTGAAGAATAGGTTTTTTTTTATTATTCTTGACTGAGAATCAAAACTAAACTTCATTGTTTTGTTCATCAACGGAAATACTTTTTTCTTTGAGTCAGAGTCAAAGTTTACTACTCCGAAGAGGAGAGCAGAGGCATACTGGATGCAAATATATATATTGTATATTGTATGTATTGTATACATATTCTATCACCCCACAAAATGGCGGTAGACTAAGACACACCATCTCTGTGCAGAAGAGGGAAATAAACTTCAGGCGTGCAGTGAAGCCACTCAACCTTTTAATTTTAATGGAAGTTTTTTTCCTGCTCTCAGCCTGCTTTTTCTCCAGGTTTTTTGGATACTGTGTGCAGGGCTAGGGCCAGGGCTGCCAGGCAGAAGCTCTGACAGAGCCATCTACCTTTCTACCCTCCCTCCCTCCACCTCCCGTGCTTCTTCACTGCTCTATATCCGTGTAAGCTTGTCCCTGTGCTGGCGTGTGGGGCCTTAAAACCATTTCCACACAAATATCTTATTGCTTTAATCGATGCCCCCCAACCAACCTCCCATCTTTGTTCCTGTGTACCTTGAGATCCCGGTACACAATCTTGGCCGAGTGCAGGTAGTCGAGAGCGGAGACGATCTCGGCCCCGTAGAAGCGCGTGCGCTCCTCTGAGAACACCCGCTCTCTGGATAGATGGAAAAACAGCTGCGGGAGAGAAGAAGGAAAGCAAGAGAGCGAGAGAGAGAAAGGAGAGAGAGAGAAAGACAGCAGGGACGGCACAGCAATAATTACTGATTTATTGGAGGAAATTAGCACAACACAAACTGGCTGCCCGCACCATATTGAGATGATAGATAGCAGAGGAGAGGGTGAGTGGGGGGTGTCTTGTGAGTGGGGTGTGCATGGGTGGGGGTGTGTGGGTGTCTCGGAGGAGGGCGGGTGGAGGCACTCGGCAGCTGGTGCCGCATCTTGCAGCCCCCCTCACTACACATACACAAACACACAAATACCTCTTCCACGTCACCCTCTGGGCTAGGTTGGCATAGTGCTGCCGTGGAGTCTGGCGACGGGGGCCAAATCAAGGGTTTAATCAATACACCAGTCTAGTTAAAGACAGGCCGACCGCCGCTGCCACTGCTGCCAGCCACACCAGCTTCCCCCCCTTCCCTCTCATCCCTACAGCTTCCAGTGCACCACTCATTAGCGGCATAACTGGCCTTACCCCCAGGGCCTCCGTCTTCATTTACTACATTCTTATACCCATCCCCCTCTCTTGGCAAGAAGTGTATTTTCATATTTTAAAGATATACACGAGTAGTTTTATTCCAAGGTGTTCTGACATTCCGTTTCTTCTCCTTTTTTATTCATTTACCACTCACCTTCCAGTCTCTTAATTTCTCTCTCTCCCCCTCTCTTGCTTACCCTTCTCCCTCGCTGTCAGCTGTCAAGTTATCACTGTCACACAGCTACACATGTGGCACTGAAATGACACCAGCCTGCTGTTAATTACCCATGAGGCCAGGGGGCACACATCTCCCCATTAATTGTTCAGGGAGGTTTGCATATGGCCGCTGGACTGATGCTCTAAGTCCACCTTGATAGAATGGTGTGTGTTTGTGTATGATGAGGTGTGGTAAGATGGGGTAACACGACAGGTGGGCCTTCATCAATGTTCTGGCAACTGTGACTATGGCAGGTTTGTAATGGATTGTGAGTGTGTGTGTGTGTTTGTGTGTGCGTGACTATATGTTTGGCATGTTTGGTCACAAAGTGGCTGTTGAGGTAAAAATTTCCTGTGTGTTTGTGTGTATTCATCTTAGTCTGATTACTGGCGTTTTCTGCATGTGGGACTGTGACTGTGTGTGACTGTGTTTGTGTTTGTGTGTGTGTGAGATTGCAAAGGCCTGGCGCTGCCTGAACCGTCTAACTAACTGGGAGGGGAGCAGGTGACAGTTACACTGAGCGAATGAACCAAGATTGCGAAAAACGACCCGATTAAAAATCCAGGAAACGAAGTGGGGGAATCCAAACTCATTTTGTCTCCGATTGTCATTCTGGCTGTATTTGCCCCATAGGTTTGTTCATAAATAGACACAAGCAGGATAACGTTGGAATGAAAATCGAAGACGAGAAGGAAAGTGAGGTACCAGTTGGCTGGCAAATTAACCGAGTTAGAATGCAATCGAAAAGTAAAACTTTAGCCACTTCTTGAGCATTTACCCATATTATCATCGCCGTGCTGAATTACTGTTATCGTAAAACCCTCTATTTCAAATTATCCACGTTAAAATTGTGCCTGTATCTGTGAGATACAATTACAAACCTGGTGTTTGTTTATTCTGAACAAGAGGCATGACATGAGGCTTACAACAGCATCAGCCATCGTCCTCTTCTATATGCATCAACAAGCACTTTGGATTAAGATTGTAATAAACAAGTTATATCCCCTGTGACAAAGCTACTGGCCTCTTCCTCTACTCAGAGGGTGAGTAGCTCCCGGACCTCGCCTCCTGCTGTCTCCTCAATTCTAAGACACTTTTAGATGATGTTCCCCTAGTTACTGATTGTTATTGTAACTGACTTAATGCACCTGCACAAATGATGTGTTGTCTAAATGCCAACCCATTCTGCCTCATGCTTAGACAAATGTTGGATTCACCTCTATTACTATCTCTGCTGCCGTCACAGAAAGAGAAGAACCCAGTCTCCCAATTATGCCTCCACTGTGTCTATTCCGTCTGCTGTGACCATATATAGGCGCACCTGTCCCGCAATTAAAAGGCTTTGCAAATGAATATTATTTAAATTAGATATTGATTGATCAAATATAATCAAGGACATCAAGAAATGTAGACATGATTAACGTAGAATTATGAAGTCAATTATGTGTTGTCTGAGCTTCAATACAGCTTTGAGCTGACAGAAGAAGGATGGATCACATGATTACTGTCAGTTACTGTCTGTGTCTGACTGACTGTTAAACAATTAAACAATTTTATGACAGAGTGTGTCTATGTGTGTATCTTACCTCTCCTCCATTTACATACTCCATGACGAAACACAGTCTGTCTTTTGTCTGGAAGGAATACTTCAGTGACTAAAATGAGAACCACACATACATAATCAAACATAAACATAGTTTAATTTACTGAATAGATCTATGTGTGTCCTAAACATGACAATATTTAGCCATAAGTATTGCTAAAGAGTGTATGTCTTGTCTCCTGTTGTAATGTCTGGACACCAGGGACAACAGACCCACATTGTTGTCCCATGATTGTTAATGATCAAGTATTGTGGCTACACTGACCATGAAGCATTTACTAACTTTCACATTTAGCAACAGTACATATTGATTTTGGCAGAAGTGCTCATCTTTCACTTCAAGTAATGGAGCTAACATTTCACAGCAATAAGTCTGGTCTTGCTCTGAAGAACACAACGAGAGTAATAATTGATCCTTGACAGAGTGAAACTATCTATGTGTGTGTTTGCTTATTCAAAGCAAGCAGATATTTGAAATTTCTTTGGAGGTAGAAAGCAGCTCAACAAAATAACAGTTGTTCACAGTCACGTTCAAGCTGCAGGTATGACAGGGGCAAACATTAATGTACATGAATTTGGTGTCTTCCTCATAATTAGCCTCTAGAGACTCAGGTATGTATAGGATCAATAAGCTTGTGTCTGTGTGTGTGTGCCTGTTTATGTGCGTGCGTGTGTAGATGTGACATGCACTCTTACAGAGGTCATTACATTTGCATATGCACACATATCTTAAATTAATAAAAATGTATGTTTAGTGCATTTGAGGTACTTACGGTGAGGAAAGGGTGTCTGGTGTTCTTCAGTACTCTGCTCTCCGTGAGTGTGTGAGCCACTTCATCCTGCACAGATGCGGTAAAACATTTTGAATCAACTAATAAAGGAGGCGGTTTTAGAACGCATCAGAAACTGCATTGAAAACATCAGATAGTGACATCTGAAACTTTCAACAACACTTTTCATAAAGTAAAAACTGCCACAAAGAGGCTTTAGCGTCACAAACTACACTTTCATGTGATCTAATTAAATTACGGTAAAAATCTAAAAATTGATCAATACATTAACAATCTCTGCCAGACTGACCTTGGCTATGATGACTTCTTTTTTGAGAATTTTCATGGCGTAGTACTTCCCGCTGGCCTTTTCCCGGACAAGTATCACTTTACCAAAGGTTCCCTTTCCAAGCAGCTTCAGGTAGTCAAAATCACTCATTGTCTTTGGGAAGGCAACACAGCAAAACTGATGTCAGTATGCTTAAAGTCTAATGTTCGATGTGTTATGTCAGTGAATAGTCACGTGTGATCCAAAAACTTTTCCAATACAGTATTACATAATGAGAAGAGTATACAATGCTTGGCTTTAAGGAATATAGCTTAATAACATAGTTTAGTTGGAATGTCTTGATGTTTCTGTTTGCTTGAGAAACAATATTTCATTCTATGAACAGAATAAGCAGTTACGGATAATAAATGAGTGAATGTATACATGTGGTTGAGTGACGATAAAATGAATTTGAGTGTAATCGAGCTTTTCCACGAAATCCTTATTTCAATTTAGTAAATCAAACTGAACCTCTTAAATGTGCTTCAAGAATCTTTTTCATCTTATGCCATTGAAACTATTATTGATGTTGATGGTCTTTGGTTGACGACACCTAACGTCATTGTGACTCTGATATTTTGTCCGCTGTTACTCAGGAAGTAGGAGGTTCCTATCCGCTCACACAAGGTCCTGCCTGAATTGGCCATTTTTAGCAAGTATTCAAAGGTAATAATCCTTACTTGATAATGAAGAGCAGGATCAATTTCTGTATTCTAACTATTTTGAGTGTGTGACAATGAGCGTGTGTTTGTGATGCATGTCCTTGTGCACGTCTGTTGCTGTCCGTTACCTTTCGTTTGTGGTACGTGGTGGAAATGTCCATCTCTTCCTCAACCATATTGTCAATGTTGGACGTGGGGCTGCATTTGATCCTTTCCTCCTCTTGTTTCTGCAGCTTGTCAGCCACCATCTGGATGGCCTCCGTCCACTCATCTCTGAGTTCACAACAAGTCAAAATTTTAGGGAGGCACTGACATCTACTGTTTCTCATCCACTGCTTGTCACAAACATTACAGTTTATTTGGTTGAAATTGAAAAATAAAATTGTCATTTTGTTCCATTTAATGATTCAAATGATCTTCCCTGTTTAAAAAGTAATGTTTAATGATAAGTCGGTTGACCCAATTCTTTAAAATCCAATGACCAAATCCACAAATTGCATGGCCCAAAAACAGCAGGCAGTGTTTAACCATCAGGCTTCACAGAAGATCACGGACGAAAGGAGTGTGAGAGGATAGAAAAAGGTCAACACTTCCTAAATGCGCCCATTTAATTTTACTTAGTTTGTGTATAAGTGCAGTGTGGTGGACTTGTGCACATTCATAAGTTGTCTGGTTGCAGGAGGCTGGAAACTTCAAACTCAATACTAACTTTATAACCGATGACTAATATGGAAAATTATTACCATTATCTATTACTCAATTTATAAAAAAAATAATTTATCCAAATTTAAAAAAAAATTACCATCTCTAATGTTAAAAAAATAAAAACAATATGTTGGCTGATCACAAAAATTTTCGACGACAAATTTAAAAGGATTGCTGTGAGTTTTTGACTTGGTGCTTACATGTGATTAGACTGAATTTAGTTCCTATCCTCTTTCCCAACAGAGTTTTCATTGTGTAGCTTCCTTTGCAGGTAATCCTGCTTCTGCTCCAAAGTGAACCTGGAGCATGATTAACCCGGTCTACAGTTGGCTCCGTTTTCACTGTACACTTGTGTCTTTTTGAAATTATTTTAACTCACTTAGCCTATTTGTCTGTCATCTCATCTCTGTGGATTTATCTTCTTCACTAATTAAAGTGCAGAAACACACCCACCCTGTTGCTTCACAGACTGATTTGTTTGACAACAACATCAAACCTGGCACCGCCCTTAGCGCGGCTCTGAGCAATACAGGTGTCTAGTTGTAAAAAATGTAGATTGGATTTAATGGTTCTGAATATATTTGGATGGTATTTAGACAGATGGATAATATAAAGAGCAATCATTTTATATTTCATGATTATGGGAAACTTATTATGCTGGTTTTGTGCCCTGTTTAAATGCTGGCCCGGCTTAGAATGGGTGTCTAATCTAACAGCCTTTTAAATCAAACTATCCAGATGACATTCCAAAGGTGTAAAACAAAACAACAGCATGGGTCTTGCACTTATTTAACCAGGTTGTTAAAGGTGCTAGATAGTTTAAATGAACATAAAAATGAGAGGATACATGGTCAGCTAGATAAAAGGAGCAATAGGTATAAAGCAAAACGTAGGTCTACTAGTCTGTAAGCATGTGTGTGCATGCATGTGTGTCTGCGAAAGTGTGTGTTAAAAAGTGTGTGAGAGTATGAGTAAGTGTGTATGCACACAGACCCATGGGAAACAATGCATTGTTGTTTGCTAACTTTGTTCCTCCCCATTGACTTCCCATTAGTGTTGCTGTTCAACATCTGTTGAGGGAAAATGTGGGAGTTTGATTTTGTGTGTGTGTGTGTGTGTGTTTACGTATGTGTGTCTGCGCTCCTCATTTGTAGCAAAGGGCCAAACATGCATAAGGGTGTTTAGGCATGCTAACTGTACTTAATGATGATGAATAAAACGTGAGCCATACAAATTACCCAGGAGAGGAGAGGAGGTATTTAAATATATAAGGTATACAAATCTTATAAATCTGAAGGTCATATGCATTAGGAGTTCATCAATATTTTTTCAGATTTTAGAAGTACTGAAAATATTGTCTCGTAAAAAAACAAAAAAAATGATCATTAAATCTGTGATAATTCTGTAATACACGCAAGCATTAAGTCAGTAGAAAACACTACAAATAGCCCAAATAGAGGTGACCCAGACAAAATACTCAAATATTCAGAGGGGAAGATATTTAGGGGATCATAAAAGTGAAACCTGTTTGACTCCCAAACACTCCTGTAACTTTTGTTTTGTTTTGACTTAGATGCCCATATGTTTCCTTGAGGGATCTAAAAGAGCACTCAGTCTGAACGTAAACAGACGAACATGTGTGTGTGTGTGTTTGGAGATCTGAATCCTTTCCCGCTGTAAAGACTTCTAAGCATATCCTACACTCACCAAAACAAGGGCAAACTGGAGTTAGAGGCTATGTACGACAATGCTGCACTCAATTTGTGTGTGTGTGTGTGTGTGTGTGTGTATGTGTGCTTGAGTGTGTGTTTGTAGCTACATGAAAAGCAATGGGAACTCTATCAAGGTCAGGCAACAGATAAATGCGTTCTCTCTTGGTTAAAGTGTTTTCTGTATAATGAGGGGTTTTTTGTTTTTTTTTGCTAATGAGAGATAATGGGCCTGCCTACAATCGGGCACCAAGCCAACATGTACCACCCTCTCTGCTCAACGCTGGGGCTGTGGAAACTGGAGCCCTGCCAGCACTAGTACAGTACAAAAAACAGTAACACACTCATAAGCATACACGCCAGTTGTGGCACACTTGTGCAGCAAAGCATACACACATCTGGAGATTACACTGGTCCCCTTACAGGCTGGTATATTGCATACAGTTATCTTTATTAAATACTAGTATTATTAGTTTTATTGCAAGTCTAAAATGTTTATCTGGAGGCAAAACTATTATAAAGCAAGTATGTAACATAGACAAAGTTAGACAGACAACTGCAACACACACACGCATACACACATAAAAAAAACACACACAAACTCGAAGGATGCACAGAAGCATCTGTGGTCTTCTGGGCAAAGCTGTTCATTTTCTGGAGATAAACACCTCAGCTCCTCAGAAAGGAACTGAGCAGCTGGAGAATTTATGCCAACGTTACTTGAAAGGTCTCCTTTCCACTCTGTCTCTCTCACCCTCTCTCTTTCTCACATAAACTCACTAGAGTACAGACCTCTTTGCACAAACCACAAACCTTGATGCTATGTTTACTTGCATGATATATTAGTTTCTAAATATATACAATGACTACGTTTACTCTAATGTCACGGTCCTCCATGGAGACTTCAGCAGAGCTTCCAAAAAAAGTTTTATTAGTCTGGCATGCTTATTTAATTTTCTATAACTGCTTGAAACAAAGTTTATCTGCAACTGAATTGGACTGGGTGTTGGGTTATTTTAATCGGCAAGTTTTAACTAATGTTTAATTTTTCTTTCATGCTGCTGCTATGAGAGAAATGATAGAAAAGTCTGTAGTAATACAGGCAATGACCACTCAATAGCCTGCAGAAGCAATAACATACTATATGTCCATGAAAGTTTATTTGATTGATTTTTATGATTAGAGCTCTGATTTGACAGATGGAGGACTCCAAAGTACTTAACGTCCTTTAAGTCCTTTGAAAAACGCCTGAAAGATGGAAATAAGAGTCTGGTAGGGAACTGACCTCTCATCAGGTGAGTCCACATGAAAGGTCCTTTCAATGAGGGTGGTCCACTGGAGGCAGCGAATGATGAAGGTGTTTGGCTTTGGCCTCTCTGTTTTCATCAGCTGGCATTCTGAAACAGCCAACCAGAGGTTCAGTGCCATCTATTCAGTGTAATTAAATAAGGAGGAAGAGAGAGAAGTTACTCTGTAGTAACTTCTGATTTCAAGCTCACGTTAAAGATTAACTGCCCCTAAGCAGTGTGTGACGGGTATGTCAAAAACTTTATGAACTGGAGGATTCTTTTATTTACCTTATATTTCCTTACATGCTATGTGCATTTTAATCTGATGCTTTAAATAAGACTGCGGGGTCTTAACTTTATTTGAATACAAGTGAAAATAATAAGGTAATTGATAACGACTTTGCTTTTCCAAATTACTTACCTTGCCATAAGGCAAAATGCGGCAGCCGCCTTTTCACATGAAAGAAACGTGATCACATTACACCTGTACTGGCCTACCTACACTGGCTTCCAGTATAATTCAGGATCCACTTTAAAGCTTTGCTGCTTGACTTTAAAAGTCCGACAGGCATGGCGCCACGTTATTTGTCCGAGCTCTGACAGCCTCACACTCCAGCTAAAGCAATGTGTTCGGAGGAGGACACTCCTAGATCCGGGCCCAAAAACAGATGAGATACAGCCTTTTTAGTGGTGGCTACAAAGTCGTGGAACAGCCTACCTACTCATGTTAGAGCAATTAAAAAAATCAATCAATCAATCAATCTTTATTTATATAGCGCCAATTCACAACAACAGTTGTCTCAAGTTGCTTTCCAGAAAGAGCAGGTCTAGACCAAACTCTGCTTCAGACCCATTTCCTCCCACTGGCCATCAGTCTGCTAAACAAGATACCTATATTGTGCAAGCACTGTTTATTTTATTGCTGTTGATTTTGTTTAAACTTGTACAGCACTTAGGTCAACTGAGGCCGTTTTAAATGTGCTATAGAGATGAACTTTGAACGTGACAAAAACCTCTGCAATGATGTCCATTCTTCATAAAAAGTTAAAATTAACCATGAGACTAGAAGTAAGAAGAAGTAGTATTTGGCTTTGTTATTAATTTCAGATAGACTAAAATAAATTTGTTTTCCTTCCCAATGTGCTGTTACAAGTTGCAGCATAATAGCATCTAGTGAAAACGGCAAACACAGTAGATTTTGGGTAATACAGTACACATTTGTAGAAACACAAACAGGTATAGTCTGATGGGACCGTGAGATAGCTGTAGAAAGGAATACATGTTCATTGTTCCTCAGCAGTCTTTGGTTATTGGGCACACATGCTGATGAAATAATGAGCACAATGACCAACCTATGACCTCCCTGTCTTTTTGTTTTTCTACATACAGTAAGTGTATCCTCTCCTCCTCCCTCCTCACAGTTCCCATCACCTCCTATCCTCAGCTATCCATTCATCCAATTGCTTTTTGTTAAGAGTGCGGCACAGCACAGCATGTCATAGCTCATCCCAAATATAGACAGGAAGGTTAATGACAGCACCACTCAGGTCACACATGCAGCAGCGTTTCAACTGAAATTTATACACATACACCCAAAAAGAAATTCAACCTGACACATGCGTATCGCCTGCTGTGCTACAGAAAACAAGGTCATGCCATGGTTTGATGCCAAAAAACACACTCCTACATGGGCAAACACACACATATACAAAGACATATACACACTACACACACACCAGGTGATATTGAAGTAAAAATTCTAGCGTAAATCTTTTTTTTTTTTTTTTGAGAGGGGGGTTTGGTACAACATCCCGTTTTAAAAACTGTGTAGCGGTTTAGTATGTGTGCACGCATCAGTGTCTGTGTGTGTGTGTGTGTGTGTGTGTGTGTGTGTGTGTGTGTGTTCGCCAGCCATCAGGCTTGTATGTATGACTCTCTGCAGGGAACAGGCATCTACCATTTTTGTTCCATCTGACCACTTCTGTTGTTCAAACACACACGTGAACACACACATACAGACGTACCCACACGCACATAAACAGACACACACATACACAAATACACACACACACGCCACCTGGCCCCCCAGCTTTGGGCAACAGATGTGGCGGGGACAGCGCTGTGCCAAGCAGCCGAGGCCGGATGTATGGCCTGGCTTGTCCTCCTCTCAAACTCTTTTCCTCTCCTCTTGTTGCTAATTCTCCATTCTCATCTTTGTCTCCTCCTCCCTGTCTGTTCAGTTTTGACAATCATCCCCTCCTCTTCCCTAAATCTTCACTCTTCAATCCGTCCATCCCTCCCTCTTCCATTGCTCTCCATCCAAATTATTCCTCCATCGTTGTCCTCTCTCTTACCTCTTCTCTCCACATATTTTAGTTTCTCTCCCTCTACCACCCCTGATTGACTCCCATCTCTCTTTTCAGACAGAATACCTGCCCTCCCTTCTAGGACTTCTAGGATTTTTTTCTCCTCCTTTGATGTATCATTTTTTATGCTTTTCTAACGTTTATCAGCTTGTAGTTTATGTTTCGTCATCATTATATTTTCTGTTTTTTGCCTAAATCTACAGAGAGCTTACGTTGCAACTCTCCCAAAGGCATTCAGCTGAAAACAATCCTGACTATTGTGATTAAGCACTAAATTAAATACTGGAGATACTTCCAAATCTCCCACATGTACTGCCACGTAACTACAGTGTAATGTGCCTCAGTTTCTGCATTCTGTAGAGAGCTAAGCTTGAACATGAAAGAGTAATCAGCTACCAAACATCCCCCCATTATTTAGTACAGGAGTAATTTTGTATCATATATTGCATATAAAGTGTTTTGTCCGTTTCATGTAGCACAAACATGGATGCTGCCCATGCCTTTATCCCAATTTAACTCGACTATGGTGGTAACTTCAGATCACCCACCTAAACATGCTTACAGCTAAATGCAGCTGCTAGCAATACCCATTTTCATGAGGCCTGAGAATGTTTTTTTATCTTTGTTTTTCATTTGAGTGTCCTCCGTTTCATCTGTTTAAATAAATGTTATTTATTGGATGAATTAGCAAAGAATAACAGTTGTCTGATTGAGATGTTCCCTACGGCCCAGAGAGGCCATTTTACCGTAAATGGACTACAACCACATTCAGTCAAGTCAATTTGGGGTCTTAAACAACCTCCATTACGACTGACATGTATCGTCTGAAGTATATTACAAAAAGTCCCCATTGTAGTAGTCACAGTGTTATAATCACTAGTGTCATAGTCAGGGCACAGCAGCTCTGAAGTGAATAAACACCTGAGCTGGATGCATAAACACATTGATTAGCAATCAGTTCTCAATAGGAAAAAAATCCAACTGTGATGCGCTGACTTCCATATACAATGTAAAATACCATCTAGAAGACCATCGAGGAGTAAGTCAGGTCTGTCAAATGAGATTTTGGCATCAACATTGTTTGTATTCCAGTGCTTAACACCTGGATAGTGGACACAGATTTACTGCCAATCAGCATTTATCATATGAATGATGAGAGGCAAAGATAATGATGCATTATATTCATTCATCCTGTTAACTCATTAGCTAGTTAATAACACATGTCAAGGCTCTGTGAAGCTCGTTCACCAGGTGTACAGAGAAGATATACTGATAAATTGTTAATTAGAGCCCTGAGTGAACTCTATAAAGTGTACCACCACTGATGAATGACAAGATACTTTGACATACCAGAAGTTCAACTGATGTTACAACTGTTGTGCAATTTCATAGTGGCTGTGTGATGAAATAACAAGAACTTTGCAGCAACATCTCATATCACAAAAATGAGAGATGTCATTTGTATGGGCATTTAGGACATTTTAATAATATAGAGGCTATATCTTGTCTTTCAACTGCAAGGCATGGGTTCAGTTAGCCGCTGGGGAGGCTCTGCTCTAAACTGTAATGTTTCCTGCTGGGGCCTGCATCCGGTGTCACGCTAAAACAAAAAGTAATATCAACATAATGCAGGTTACATGTATGCAGAATAAAAGGAAAAGAGGAAGGTACTTGAATAAATTCCACGTTTCTCTGTATGCCTTTAAAAAACAATTTACAGTTAACAGTTTGCACCATGTCGTTAATCGCAAAGGTAATAAGCCAGCAAAAACCGTGCCTCAGAAATCTAATAGAAGCCTCAGATGGCAATCTGCAAGCATGGGATGGGTGGACAATGTTTTTCCACAGTTGTAGCTCAATGTAAAGATACAGTTACAATATGGGCTACTATGGAAAAGTGCCAAGACGTCATTCTGACATTCATATGGGATGTAACATACTTGCTACAGAGAAGTTATTTAGTGGGTAGGGCAGATCTGCATCCTGAGGTTTCTCTTTGTAGCCAATGAAAGAGCCGTCTGTCTTCAGCAGAAAGTAACGTGGCCGCCAGTTCTTTATGTATTCACCTGAAGTAAAGATGCACACAAAGAGAGAGAGAGAGAGGAAATGTTTAAGTATACATTTGTTTAATCAACAAAGCTGATTTAGAAGGACAACAATGTTGATGATGCTGAATGTGGTAGTGAATTCAAGGGTAATACAGACTGATGATCCTTATGATACAAGGCAGCATTAATAGCAAACATTATGATGGTGATCATTTTAATTACAGATTTTATTCCCTAGACAGATAAGAGCCTCATCCATCATCTGTCGAAAGGATATCATACACATATTGCAGAGTTTACACACTCTCTCTCTCTCTCTCCATGACTCCCACAGGGCTTGCCAGATTCAGATCGGATTATCAAGTAAAAATTGTCAAAAACATGTTTACCAACACAACAACCAAACTCTCCCAGCCAGAAACATCATCTGGCTGATACATGGGCAGGTGTCGAGGTGATGACCCTTCTAGCAAACACACGGCAAAATACCATACACACACATACCACAAATTTGAACAGATGCATGAACTCACAGGTGCAAACTATTGGTCACCGTCAGAGAGAAAAAGAGGAGAGGCATGTGATAAAATGAGATTACACATGAAGAATAACCTGTCTTAGACTACAACAACAAATAACAACATCTGCTGAGCAGCTGGTTGCACTGTATTACCCAACTGGCTGCCACAGACTGGAACTGAGGTGGCACCACAGCTTTATCAGATGACCTGCTGCAGGATTACATGAGTGTCAAACATTTCCACACCACAGACGCGGATAACAATTATTAAAACCAACATGGATAACACACCCGGATTAAACAACACATGTTTGAATTTATGCATAGTTGGATGTGTACGGTTAGTAAAAGTTTAGGGATGATGTGGTGTGCACACATGCATGTACACACAGAGTTATTGCTGCAGCTCTGATTTAAGAAACTGACAACCTCAACACTTTCCAAAGCCGGGAGGTGCGTAAACATTTCACTTTCTCATTTCAAACAACAGAAATAAAACCACAGAATGGCACAAATGTTCCCTATTTCTAAACCCCTTTTAATCAAAAAGCTATTCCTACACGCCGGCACGCACACAAAAAACACATGCACACACACAGGTTGATATGTGCAAACACGCATGAATAACTCTTCACAAACAGCTCTGATCACCTTTCTCAGCCCAATTCGCTTGGAGTGGAAAATAGACAGAGTGTTTATATATGTGTGTGGTGTATTTGAGACATCCATTTAAAGCAGTAATGACAGCAGGCTGTGCTCGTTAACACGTCGTGTAAAAACACCTGCTTCGCCTTAGGGACTATATGACTGATGCCTGCCGGTACCTCTGGATGGTGGTGCTTGTGGTGGAGGTGTGTGTGCGTTGTTGGGAAGCATAGCGGTTGATCTGAAACACCACAAAGGGACAGAGAGCCAGAGATAGAACCAGATAACCAAACACTGCTGGGCACCAGTGCAACATTAGAATTACCACATCACACCACTCTCTCTCAGACTTTTTCTCTCTTCACAAATCCACCCACTCTCCCCTCTTCTACCATTTCCTTCTCCCGCTCTTTCACGAAAATGCATTGTCTTTGACTCATTCAATACTGGGAGAGACGGGCTGAGTGGGAGGAGCAGGGACGAAAAAAGAGATAAGGAAAAGAACGCAGTAAGTGAGAAAAAAAGAGAAATAACTCATAAATCAAAATACCAGTGAAGCAATACTCAAAATACAGTCAGGTATTTTCATGTCCTGTGTGCATTCTTGAAGCAAGTTGCGGTTAGCATGGATATTATTGCATAATAATATCCTTTATTCTTTTACCAGGTAAAATCCTCACTGACATTAAAATCTCTTTTTTCCAAATGCGACATTGCCAAGAGAGCAGTATAGATATGATTACAACAATAAATAGATGTAGTATAATACTTTCATACACTACAAATGAATCAATATAAAAACACCAAGGACGAATTAATTCAAGCCAAAAAGGATTGCAAGGCAATTTTAGGAACTATCACACTTGCCGAGAGCAATATTTTCCCCTTAAAGTAACACATTCTGACAGTTCAAGTTCCTTCTTTAAATTATTCCAGGCAGAAAGGGCAGTGTATCGAAAAAACCTTTTCCAAACTTAGTCCCGACACTGGAGAGCAACATTTCTATAATATTTTATATCGCTTTTCATTTTCACACATACTGTATATGTGCAAAGTTAAAAAGGAAGCTGTACAAGCAGAGATTTCTAAACAAAAGTCAACCGATGTGAGAGTCCGTGAATATTCAGAGATGTACAATTAGCAACAGCATACAGAGTACAGTGGTGCGTGCACTAGCCACAGTCAGTGATAAAACATAAAGCACAATGTTGTAGGTACTGCTCAGCCATTCACCAAAGTCCAATAGAGGCATAAAAAAAAGTTGTATTAATCAGTAAAGGATCTAAAGAGAACTCTCTTATTCATGTTTGTTTTTTCATATAAGGTAATTCCATTCTTTTATATTCTTCAACCAACCAGAGATGCAGGAACATTGACAGACTACAAAATCAAATATAATGTATGACAAAAAAATAAATAGAAATAGGTAAAAGTTTTGTGAATTACTGTGAAAGGTTGTGATTGCACATTATGGAAAGTTTTGAGACAGCGGTTCTTAGTGTTGGTGAACATTTAAATTTAAACAATTCCACATCACTCGATACATTAATATACAATGAGATACTATCCTATATAAGTTATAAATATGAATGATGTGACAAACTGGGGATCTGGAAAAGACAAACTCTGGTTGACCTCAAAAAGCATAGGAGAAAGAGTTGTATCAACGGACAAACTGGATGAGATAAACAGAAAGTTGAACTGATAAAACAATTATAAACTGGCAGTGATGATTGGCTTGCTGGTCCCAGTCCAGTCTTTCCTCTGAATCAGTTTCTAGCTGAGGAGTCCAACCAATGGAAGTGTGCGGCTGGCCACTTCATCGCTCAGCTGTCCTGAACAACCGAACACATTTAAGCAATCCTTCTGGCCGGACCTAGACTGCATGCGTGTGTCTGTGTGCGCCTGAATATGTGTGTGTGAGCGTATAAACATGTTCAATGGGGGGTGGGTGAGGGGCTGCCAGGGGTGGCACAGTCGGAATGAGGAGGAGATGGACAGTTGTCTACAAACTACTTTCCAAACAAACACAGGCATGCGCACACTCTTACACATACATTTCACACAAACACACACAATTCAGTTTGTGCTATTCCAATTCTCCGAAGGATCCAATGGTGTTCTGTCAAGCTATCCCATCTTGGCCCTGCCTGTAATGAGTCCAGCGAGCTCTCCCACTCTGGACAGCTTGTCTGGGGAGCCACATGTCTCTAGTTTGGACTGCTGGAAAAATACGGAACAGCCGGTCTCCTTCCCACACCATCTCTCTCGGACTCCTCACTTCAGTATCATTTAGTTTCTGCACAACTTAACTTTTCCCTTAAGGCCAATTAGTATAAACTACCCTATTCAGAGCTTAAGATAACAGGAGTCTGTTGTTCCTTGTTAGAACAACAGGATATCAGCAACACAGGACAATGTGGGTGAACTGGAAGATCTAAGAACAGATACTCAAAAGGGCTAAGTTTGACTTTGAAGAGTATTTACATAGTTTTCTGAATTTGCGGGACAGTTCTTTAGGCTCCACTTCTATCTAATTAGAGGTTCAAATTTGCTGTATACTCATTTTCCGAAACCAAACCTATAGAAAACCTTTACATGAGATGGTGACTGATCTCATGTGACAAAAGGGTCTGAAATACTCAAATGAACGTGAAGTAGAAACACCCACACCTGAACTTGGTTAGAGGTTAAAGTTGGGCAAAGATGTCAAATTTTCCCAGTCTCAAACTCGAAAAAATTAAACTTTTTTTCGTATAAACCACAAACTTAGGACTATACACTGAACTAGACTTTTCAAAACTAATTTTTGTATTTTCAGGAGAAATGAATCTTGTTGGCACACCCTCTAGTTGCAGCTTGTGGATTTAGAAGTACAAGGCAGAAATGAATCAGCGGTGGCCGTGTCTGTTCCAAGCCTTCTGATTGGACAATTACAAGAACGCACTGACTAACTGTCGCTCAATTAGCAGATTGATTAGTTCTTCATTTCAGGACAGGGGGAGAGGGGGTTAAATGAGAGAGGGAGATGTAGAGAGGGAAGATAGGAGACAGACAAAATTGGTAAGACTGAATCTCGGCCAACAAAACTGGGATGCCACACACAAACGTTCTCTCTCTGCCCACCACTCACTCCTCCAGGACACCAGCATACCTCTGCTCTTCTGCTTGCCAGATTGTCAAATTTTAGTAGAAACCAAGGCAGACAATATCGGCAAGAACACCAATAGCAATAAAATAAATAACTGCATAACTATGTGAGCTCACCAGCCATTTCTTAATCAACCCAAACAGGGATTTAATTTAATGCTTTGGCGAGGCTGGAGTCGATATGCAGATGGTGTAGAGACGGGGTTGTGTGACTGGCACTCTGGGAGATGGAGGGGTTGTGGGTTGTGTAGTATAGCAGTAGTGGGGATGAGGCTGGAGGGGTAGATCTGCCACGTTCCAGCACATACACCGCAGCTCACGGGCAGGGGGAGGAACACGACGTATGGCCACATGAAAATACAATCAAATATTTCCACGCACACTCAGTGTTCAGAGCAGCAGTGGGTGCTTAAACTGGGACGGAATAAAAAGCAGGTTTATTGAGCAAATAACTGCAAACCTGGCTGGTTGGTCCACCTGACTGAGATCAGACAAACTCACCTAGAAATTAACTTTAATTTCCACAATTTTTCAGGCTAGTTTTAGAGTGCTAGCTAAGTAACTACATTATGTTTTCATGCTGAAGTGCTTAAATTAACTGCTATTAATGCACACAGGGATAAGCCATCCTGGAGGAGCTGGACTACCTGTGCAGTGTCGGTGGGCTGCAGATACTGCCTCATGTCACAAGTAGTGACAAAGACACCAGCAGAACAAAAAACTAGAGAAGAGTCAGTCAGGAAAGATAAGTAGAGACAACGGATTGTGGCCACCACCTGCAGAACCATTCCGTTTTTGGGAGTTGTCGTGCGTTTGCCTCTCCATTTCACCTGTTGTCAGTTTCATTTGCATCAGAACATGTGAAACTGATTCACTATCACTTGTGCTTCCTAAATGGACAGATTGTTATCCCTGAAGTTTAACTGGCTTGTTGTCCTACTGCCATGTTCAAGTGTTCCCTTAATTTTTTTGAGCAGTGTATATATATTTATATGTTTATCTATGTATATATATTTATCTACACATGTCTATAATATGTCCTATTATATAGTATATCTTACGTTTTTGTCACCCTTAGAATGACTGTTGGAGCCGCTGTAACACCTAAATTTCCCCTTTGGGGATTAATAAAGTTTCTATTTATCTATCTAAGACATTTTTTGCAATTAATTGCAATTAATAACATCGGTGTTTTAATCGTAATAATTTTATAAACTACAGTATGTTTATATTTGAGGCACGAGGAACATAGATTCACGTTATTCTCGTCCAGATTCATGTCGTGTATGCGAGTGAGTGCTGAAGTGTTGATACGTGGCAGAGGTCTGATGGGGCTGGTCGGAACCTGGTTCAGACCTATATTTAGATTATATTAGGGTTCAGGTCGGGCTTTGTCACATCAGGGATAGCCAAAGTTGGGCTTGCTCACTTTCACAATAGCCAATTTGCCATTCTACTTTCAAGATATCCAAGTGAAAACCCAGTGTAACCATGAATAAAAAATAAAAGTATCTACTGTCTGGCTGGATTTACTTGTTTTCCCTGTTTTGGCCTGTATCATTTTTCAGTATTGGAGGTTGTTTGTTACGTGACAGCGCAATGATCCCGTGAATGTTATGTGTTGACATGGAGGAAGTCAAGTAAAGCTAGTCTTCGGCAAAGTTTAAAACTTGAATTTGAAAAATATGCGGGAAAATTAACGGTTTGGAGTTATTTGATTTTTTTTGATGATGTAGAGTCTAACGAGGCAGGTTGTCAATAGTAAGATTCCAATTTCAGCACATTTATAACTACTAATGACAGTGTGTAATATTTGGTTTTTAAATTGTATAGAGCCAAAATCAGGCCTTTTTAAAGTCATTTCCACTACTGACATTAGTAATCAATGTAAGAGACATTGATTGGACATAAAAATGCCACCTGAAACGCACTCTTCACACTATAATTATGACCATCAACAACTGAAATAACTAAAATTGATTATCTGATCTTCATGGCACGTCAAAGGGTGGATATATTCAGCATCAGCTGAACATTTTGTCCTGAGGTTGAAACAGAAAAATCTTAACCAGTGAAAGGTCACTGGTGCTCATTGATGTGTGGGGGAAATTATGCTAGCCAGTGTTGTCTGGTCTCACAGAAGAGCTTCTGTAGCACAAATTGCTGAAAAATTCATGCTTGTTCTGACAAAAAGGTGTCAAAACACAGAGTTGATTTTGTACCTTCACAAAATTATGCAGGGGTTTTTAATCATACAGTGAATTGGTGTAGATGTAAAGTATTCAAGCCTGCACACTTAAACATACATCTCGATGTAAAAGTCGACATGGACATTATGCCATGGACAGCAACTGTCAGTACATCTCGGGACACAACAGTGTGGAGAGCAGTTTCAAATGTTTGTGAATACAGCTCTATACACTAGTGAGGAGGAGGAAGAAAGATTAGCTTAACATTAGGCAAGTAACTTATAGGGAAAACAAGTAAGGCAAAGGTGGAGGTGAATGTGTACAGCACAGAGGGCAGGAGGGTTAAGAGGGTGGAGAAGTGTGTGTTAATATGCTTGAGGGAGACATCTGTCTCGGAGTCTATCCATGAGCTCCAGAAGAGACAAATGCACGCCTTCGAGGTTCAAAATAGATCTGAGAGAAAATAATAATTGCCAATAAAAAGACTTTATCCGCATTGTGGGTACTCTTTTTTTATTAGTGCATGTTTCTCTTTGCGTGGATACTACGGTTTGAATGACCCCAACCCTGGCATTTCTAAGTCCGGCATGCTCAGACATCTTAAGGTAAATCTAGGCTTTTCAAAGTCAATCCACTTACAGTGAATTAGACTCATTACCACATCGGGATAGGACGGATACGAGAAGTGTCTTTGCTTGAGTGTTTTAAATGCAGTGATCATCACCTGGGACGTGAAAGTGCTTTGTGCTACTAGTCAAAGTTCTGAGGGCATTTTTGCTATTTGTGTAAAAAATTCATTTAGAATTGAAAAAGTGAAAACAAAAAATTCAGATTGAGGCTCAGGTTGTAAGTGGCATTAAAGATTTAGTGATGGAGTAATTGTAAAAGCATGCAGCCCAGTCAGTGGATTGAGACTACATATAAATTAAATGTATTATTATTATTATTACATGGATGGGGGTTTGAGCGTAAGAGCTAATAAAAGAAAAGGGGAGAGAGAAAAAGAGAGAATGTGGTTATGGCCATAATACTGACAAAGCTGGGACAGGACAGGGCCGAACAGAGTCAGTGAAAATCCATGTAAGCATGTCCATCCCTTGGGGGCCACTAGGAGATTTTATCCAGCCAGCTGCACATAGTCTGATCAGTCTGGTAGACCTTGCTGATGTGTGTACTGTACACACACACACACACACCCACACACACACACACACACACACACACACGGCGGCTGCAGTGGTGTGCCTCTGTTCCCCCAGCTGGTACAGACGACCACACACAGAAACGATAAACCCTCACACGCACACATTGGCAACATATGACAGGTTCATAATATCTCTTTTTTAATAATGTTTGCTGTATTTTATTGTTATCCTCTCTCTCCACTTCTCTTGCAGTACCTTTATAATCCAGTAGATGGTGGTGGCTCCCTAGAGCATGGAGACAACCACTGTAACTCTGACACAGAACTGGAGGGTGACATGCAGCAGCCAAGATCCCTCACATCCTAAGTGTGTGTATTTCTACATGCAGACACTCAGTAAGCTTAAATCTGTGTGCGTGGATTACCGTGGTGTTATTAGCATCTTAGCTTTGAGGGGGGCTGCAACTCAACACCACCTGTCCCCAACCGGAGGCTGCCGCAAGTCTGCCACCCACCCCTCCTCACCCCTGTCTACCCCCAACCACAAACACTCACAATTATAAACAAACAACCCCACATCCCAAAGCACTGACTTAGTGGATTACTGTAACTACTTTATCATTGTCTTTACATTCATTCATTTTCTGTAACCGCTTATCCTGATCAGGGTCAGAGGGAGGCTGTAGTCTATCGCACCTAACACTGGGCGAGAGGCGGGGTACTCCCTGCACACATCATCAGTTCATCACAGGGCGTGTCTTTATATACTCTATTTTATTAATACAATGTCACATCAATATAAATTTAACTTATTTCGAAATGTTGAATATCAGTTCAAAGTTGATCAAGTTTCTATGACATTTACATAAGATGAGAGCGATTACCACAATGAGCGTACACAATGAGCGTTGGCAACATAATTTGTCATTTATACAATAATTGCAAATTTGGGCATACAGGTATTCAAAAACGTTATTCAAAAAAAAAAAGGAAATTCCGAAAAGCATGACACCCCCTGAGTCGTCACCTTTCACAACTATTTCATGCAGATTGAGATAAGAAAATGCCCAGTGTGGTGAATAAACATAAAATCAACTTGGAGAACTAGGGCCTTTCTATGTGGAGTTTGCATGCTTTCCCCGTTTGAATGGGTTCTGTCCTGTTTCCCTGGCTTCCTTTCACAGTCCAAAAACATAACATATAGGTGAATTGGTGACTGTAAATTGCCTGTAGGTGTGAATGTGATTGTGAATGTTTGTCTGTCTTTATATGTGTTAAACTGTCACGAAGTAGCAGTTTGGAACAGTATGTACACCAATAATTGCCAAAACTCAGATGGCATAGGCTCCAGCCCCCACAGGATCCAGCACAGGATCTGCAGTCAAACAGTCCAGTTATATTAGAAATGCAACGCTGCTTTCTGATTAAAAAAGGCATACACAGCAAATGAGCAGGCTAATCAAACCGCAACGATTGCTGCTATTCTGCCTCTCTTGGTATCCTTTTACACGATAGCATGATTTATTTACTCCATTGTGGTACCAATTACATACATTTTATTTCAAAAACACGGTATATCATTTTCTAAAAATAATTATTAGTTGAAATAACATTAAATCCATAACCAACATCTCTATAAAAGAAGTTACAAAAGTGCTGGCCTGATCAGGAGGCTGAATGGGCGCCAAGTTTTATGTGTGTGTGTGTTTGTCTGCAGTTCTCAATATTATTCCAGACTAATTGTCTCTGTATTATTCATTCAGAAATGCTAGTTTGGGAGTGGCAGCTGACATTATGTGTTCATTTGTTCACATAAGTCTCCCCTGCCTGACTTTCAATTTAATTTACAATTTAATTGCAAATGTTCACATGATTACACAAGTGCACAGACACATGCACATGAGCAAAATGTCCCCCAGCCTAGTAAGTGAAAGTGAACAATTTGGTGTTAAACCCCATCTACTGTCAATCGTAACCCCACACACAACGCAGCCCAGCCGTGCTTCACTCTAAAGGATGTTCAATTCATGTTTTGCACTGAAGGGCTGACAGTAAGGACTCTTCACCTCACTAACTGCTGCTCTCTGTTCCCTTCTTTGTCCCGGCTACTGGTCTGTCTTTTCACCTGCAAAAGTATATGTCCATCTGTCCATCAGGGTACAGTCACACTGGTCGGGTTAGGAGCATCACCTTGACCAAAACTCAGTATAATTTATTAATTCACTTTTGATTGTGTGGACCGGGGAGAGTGATTCCGACATAAAATCACGGTGTGACATCTCAGCCTGTTCTTGGCTTGAAGTGATTCCAGGCCAGTAAAGTATACTATCTGTGAGAAGTACAACCCTCAAGATGAATCACAGTTTTTCAGATGAGGCCTTTGATAGGCTGTAGTTAATCATGTTTTTAATCATGTTTTTAAAGAAAAAGATTTTCAAAATGAAGCAAGTGCCCAAAACATTTATCCATTGCCCTGACAATCAGTCATTCTGACACATAACTGATATGCCTATATTACAGAAACTGGAATCATAAATGTTTAGGCTCGCCTGCTGTAGAAAATCCCAGAGGTATCACAAAGACAGTTTACTAAAACACTGCGATGATGTTTGATGCAATTTTCCTGTTCAGTTAGTGTAACTTTGTGAAACAGGGTATTGATATTATTGTTTTGTTGTGTGTCATTCAGTCACACTCTCAGGTGGCAGACAGTTCTATATGTCTGTCCATTTCAGAAAACCGCTTCTCTCACTCTCTTTCCTTTAGAGCTGGTGTTTGTCCGGTTGTAACGTTGGGTTGGCTAACAGGCTGTTTTGACAATATGTCCTTTTCAGCTGGCTGGTGTAAGGATGGAGGGTCTGAGAAAACTAAGACAATTACACTTATTTGAAAAAAGTATAGACCGCTCTGGGCCGAGCGGTCTTCAGAGAAGAAATCAGCAGAGACCAGATACCTTAATACTGGTATAGACTCTATATATTGCTCAAGCAAACTTTAATGAAAATAATGATTTCAATATGGATATTTTGGGGTTATTGTCCATATTGCACTAAAGAAAAAGCTTGACGGTACATGTAACTTTCAGCAAATGTAACAACCTTAGCTTTTATCATTATTGGTAAAATATACTGAATATGAAATGTAGACATCAATGCTCCATGTACTCGTTTCTCAAGCCCCGCAAGAAATTTCATGATTTCTCCAGCCTGTTCAATTTAAAGACATTGTATAGCAATGCTCAAACCAGAGCAATATTTGATTATGGCAGATGTTAATCCCCATTTCTTTTCTGTTCTCCCTCCAACTCCTCATACAGAAGTTTGTAATGGAACCTCATGTTGTAGTCTCTCTGCTGTCAGACATCTGCACCTCAAACTTGCTTCTTTTTTTGTCTCATCTTTCCACACACACACACACACACACACGTGCACGCACACACACACACACACCTCTTTTCTAGATGACAGATGGTCAACAATTGTACAGCAAAACATAGACACACAGACACCATCTCCTTGTTGTCCCATCCGCCGTCAGATGTGATGTCTGGATTTGTGCCGTACAGCTGAGTGTGTGCATTAGTGTTTATGTATGTCCTGCTTTACCTTGGTATATTAAGCACAAGTTTAATGAGAGCTTGGTGAGGTGAAGGTTTCAGCCAGGGGGGCCATATGTGGGACGTTTAGCAGCCTCAGAACACTGTGCCAAGCTTCCCTAACATGATTACCACTGCCATCTACTTCTCTACACTTGTGTTAGATTGGAAATGGGGAAATTTGTCACGGACAGCTAATTAATAACTGGAGATTGGCAACCAGAGATGGAACAGGCTGAGGGAGGATGAAAGAATGTTTTCTATGTTTGGTCTCATCTTCCTCCTCTGTTTTTAATCAGGCTAACTTTCTGGAACCCTGCACATTAGACACACCTAACACTGGTAAATAGAGCCAGTTGGTTAGACTATCCTAATATTATAAAGGCATGCGATAATTTTTGTTTTATATTTTCAATGTGTCTATGTTGAATAGCAGTTGGAAGCTTGTGTCTTAGTTAATCCTGTAAGGGACAGATTACAGGTCAGAGGATATATATAGACTGGCTGTCCCTTTAACCCGACCACTGTGACAACAGTAGAAAAATAGCCAAAGGCAGAACATTAGAGGCCAATCTGGATTGTAGTTATTCCATGTGTATTAGTCTGATAAACAGAAATTATACAACATTTACACCCATCAGCTTTGCTGCACCAGCACTAAATTGTGTTTTAGGCAACATTATTAACCTGTGAGCCAATATCTATTCAATTACACTCATCAACTCTGTAGAGCTCAAATTTCCCAATCACATATGACAATGCGGCCTTAAAAATGTCCCTTGTATTTCAGTTAGGGTACGACTAAAATAATACTGCAAATTCAAATATACTCCTATGTCTTTAAAGAATGTGCAAATTGCAATTTATTTAATTATTATTCATTTCAAGATGTTGGATTGCACCAAGTGCAAAATAATGTCCTTAAGTGTAAAGTCAAATCACTGCGGTCTTTTATCTGCTTACAGGAGCTTTAACCAGTTGCTTTCTTCGTGTTCTCCACACAAGCCTTCAACACAGGTTATTCTTTAAAACCGACGCATTATCACACAAATGAAGCAACAAACAGCTTTGTGCTACGGAAGAGATTAGGCATTAGGAGTGTCACTAATATTTATGAATCCACCGCCCACTGTTTTTTTACCCTCAAACATAGAAACAAATAATTTACTCTTGCCCATTTCCCTTATAGTGATCAGGTAAATGGGAGGTCATTATGATAAATGGACTTTTTTTAAATTATACAAACAGGATCTTAGAATAATCCCCAAAGTACCATCATCACAGAATAAATAGTTACCACAACATAAGCAAAAAATATCACCAAACAATTATTTAATTGGGAAGTGTTCACTCCATGTAAAGTCATAAAATAATTTCTAAAATATACCATCAGATTGTGCAGTTTTATTATTCTTTATAAAACCAAATTATTTCATATTCTGATACTTATCAAACATGTTTCAATAATCTAACCTGTTTGAACTATGTTTTCAGCCAATGAGATCTAAACATTTTGGAAGGAAACAATGCCCTTACAGCGCTGTACCACCATTGTCTGTGACATTATTAAACAGCACACGTTACTGACAAACGCTTCAAATATTTACAATCCACCACTAAATGAAAAAGAATAATAATAATAATTTCTTATGATGCAATAAGAACTAAATAGCAATTTAGTTACCTTTGACCGGAGTAACTGATGGAACTTGATGGCTTGTTGTATTTTCTTTTTTTACTTCTTTTTCAGTGTTTTCAGCTGTACTGTAGCTTTGTTTACAAATTTCTGTGAATTTTCATCTGTCCAAATTTCCCACTCAGTGATTTGAAATTGTATTGTTTACGACAGTAAACAATAATGCTTAAAAATATATTGTCAAATATGAAGTTTGGTTTAAATGATTTATATACCTTTATTTTTTTATTTAACTTCTTATGGTAAAATTATTTTAAGAATTATACATGACCGATGTTTTTCAAAGAAACATTAAAAAAATAAATCTCACTTACCCCAGTTGCACCCCATAGTGCCTAATTTGAGAAACAGTGTTGTACTGAATGTTAACTGATGGTGGAGAAACAGCAGTTTGGAACAGAAATTAATCTAAAAGTAGTATTTTTCCAAAAATATATTGTACACTATTCATTTGAACAGAAGAAGTCATTTGAGATCAAATGGTCCTTCACCTAACAGTTAGACTTGCAAATATTCACTAGGCACTAACCTGGTTGCCTTAATCAGCCAAACTGACCGCCCATTCTAACCTGCTTCCACTAATGGGTCCAAGGCCAACTCTAACTTGCCAACAATATCTCATAAGGTTAAACTACATAAAAATCCTTTGTCTAGCCTGTCTGTTAGCCAATTTAAATGTATGCTGCTCATCAATTATGAAGCAAGCTCTTCA
The DNA here is from genome assembly GCA_009660295.1 of Lophius piscatorius. Classification (NCBI taxonomy): domain Eukaryota; kingdom Metazoa; phylum Chordata; class Actinopteri; order Lophiiformes; family Lophiidae; genus Lophius; species Lophius piscatorius. The sequence goes on along the minus strand of VRLP01002790.1, from coordinate 39,078 downwards.
AACCTTTGGATTAATATTGGGGCATATCAAGCATATATGACGTTGGGTAAATATTGGTGATAGAATCCAGCTGATGACAAAATTGAAGAAAATGTGGAAAATGTGAGACGATATACACTGACCGCCCATAACATTTTGGCTACTGACAGGCGAAGTAAAATAATCTCCTTACAATATTACCAATTATTGGGTGGGACATATCAAGACAGCACGTTAAATTTTTGTACCTCAAGTTGATGTTTTGGAAAAAGAGCAAAGCATAAGGATGTGAGTGACTCTGACAAAGGTTAAATTGGGCTGGCTGGCGACTGTATCAGAGAATCTCCAGAACTTCAGGTCTTGTTGTTTGTTCCCAGTCTGCATTACTTAGTACCTACCAAAGTGGTCTAAGGAGGGGCAACTGGTCATCTGCTGACATGATCATGGACACCCATGGAGTGAAGCATGGGTAGCATGTATTGCCTGATACCAGAGATGAGCTAGTGAGCTGCAAATAGCTGAACAAGTTAAAAGCCATAGAAAGAGAGAAAAATGGAGACACTAACAAAAAACCACCCGTGCAAGTAGACGGATCTCAGTATCACCAATATGTTAGTTCTTTATTCCAACTTCTGGGAACGTTTCAGCTATCAAGCCTTCGTCTGAGCAAGGAGAAGATGTTGGCGTTGATCAAGCAGTTTATTAACAGTTGCTATACAGTCGGCCACATGGTCACAATGTGAGGATAAAAGGAAAAAGGAACAAGGGTAAAAGGATGAAAGTAATAGATGAACAGGAAGTACTATGTAATTGGCCTGTGAGGTCATAAGTGTAAAATCATACAAACAAATGGGGGTTAGGCGATTGGTTCCAGTTGGTCTGTCCTGTGGTCACCAAGGCCCCTGGTCTGTAGGTATGGCCACAATTTAAGATGTATATTTCAATAACTTGAAATCTGTTCCAAGGAAACAATTGAAGGTAAAGTCATCATTCAATCCCACAGGTGTTGTGTGGTTGTGTGTTAGTGTTGAGTGTGAAGTTCCAGTACATCTCTCTCTGATTGAGCAGTTAGGGTCGGTAGAACTAACATATTGGTAAAACCGAGATCCGTCTACTTGCACGGGTTGTTTTTTGTTAGTGCCACAATTTTCTCCCTTTCTATGCTCTTTACATGTTATGGTTAAACACAACATAGTAACACAAGAGGATAGACACGTCCACCTCCACTATCCTACAAGCTAAAGGCAGTTCTGATAGAAAGGTGTCAGAACTGACAGCACATCACAGAGCTGTTTAGGGGGAAACAGCCGGACATACAAAATATTATGAAGGCATTTATAATTTTATGGCCAGTCAGTGTATCGTATATGCAACAAGTGGGTTCCACCGGGGGAAATGATGAATGTACATATGCGTTCTTATATAAGAGTCCTTTTAGTAACGTCTGATATTGGCCTCTGAATGACGAAATGGGTGCACTCGTGATTGTGCAAAATGTGTGAAATCTATTATATATCACCGTAGAGGGATCATCAATTCTGTGTCATTCCACCTAGGGCTAGGCTCACATTATGCTTATGTCACCATGATGACGTTTCTTAACTTTGAAATGCCTCATAACAAATTCAGAAATACCAATGATTCACTTATCTTGGCAACCAGCTCCTAGCATTTGGAACAATGTATTAAAGATCAGTAGTTTATGAGTTATCAAAAAATATATGAATTTTTAGATAATGGTGGATCAATATCTATTTTTCTTCAGGATAGAACGTTTCGCCTTCTTCACATAGATGAAACTGCATTTCCATTTTTTCACTCTCTACATGCCGTTTTGCTGACAGTGCCATGTGTTTATGCCACTCTGTTACTGTGACCAATAAATATGTTCCCATACAAAAATTAATTTTAATCTCTTAGATTATGATCCAAAATTATCTTCCAGAGAATGAGAAACAAGAATAGACACAGACAATGTAGTCTAACTTATTTCTGATTGAAATGCTGCTCATTGCTCCTAAGTTGCATACTGCTTAGATTAGATGTTGTTCGTTACATTCATGGAATGGGTTTGTACCAGTAAGTACGCAGTAGAGCAGAGGAGGACATACTCCCATGTTTCAGTTTATATTAATGTGTCAGATAGGAAAGGTGTATCCTTATCACTACCTGGTGCAGCTTTGATTTGAGCTGAATTTAATATAGGTCTTATTTAAATTTTCTACCACACCTGTATAACTTTGCAAAACACATACAGTAGATCATTGAAAGAAAGGTTGACAAACTTTGCAAATGGCCTTTTACCCATATGCCTTTTATTCAGTATATAAAGTAATATTCTCTACTGTTTCGTATTGCAAGTCTGTCATGCTGTGCTGTTTGTCTATATGCTCTGCAGACTACTCTTGTCTGTTTGTGCTGTGGGTCTGTCTGTCTGTCTGACCGTCAATCTGTCTGTCTGACTGACTACCATTCCCTGCAGTGTAGAGCGTGTCATTCCTAGGGACAATGGAGACAGTTTGTAAAGTCACACTGGAGCGTACACTTCCTCCGGATGTGCAAAAGCATGCCATTCATAACAAAGCCTGCACTGTATGCCTGTCCGTTACTGTCCTATATGTGCAAATAGGTCGGGGAATCAGAGGATGGAAAGAGAATACAGAAAGATGAAAGGTGATACATGGAAACTGAGAAATAAAGAGTATATTGCTATAAAATGGGTGAGTTGTGACAGACTCTAAAAAAGAGTCAGGACATTGAAGGATGGAGGAGGATGAATGGAAGAGAAGAGAGTGGAAGGGCGTCACAGCAGACAGTGGCAGTGGTAGCAGGAGCAGCAGCAGAGGCTGGTGATTGATATCAGAGATCTGGCATTGCCACCTGATCCAGCCAGCCAGCTTCTAGTAAAGCTGAACTCACTGAACTCATTGAGCCAAGATGGCTGCCTAACTGCACCGCACCCGATGAACCCCACAGAAGCTTTCTGCAATTTTCTTGGCAGATCACTGATATTTATAAAGTCTGACCAGCCGATACAGAGTTTGGCCTATTTCGATTTTTCTTTCTTGAATGTTTTAAGATCCTAATGAGTAATTTATTTTGAGTGCTCTTATTTTGAAGAATTACAGAGGAAGTAACGAGGCTGGTCGGCCTTGTGTAATGTGTGTGTATTCTGACATGTTGAAATTTATATACCCTCCATCCTCCCAGCTGTGAATTTCTTAAAATAATTGTATGACATTTCGAAATGAGAATAAAACTTTCTAAGCGTTGTTCAGTCCATTAAATGTTTTATGTTGGCTTTGTTCAGGGACTCCAGTGCTTATGGCTCGATCTGAGCTCCCGCTAGCTTTGGCCACTTGGCTAAAGTTAGCATCTTATCTTGCTGTGTTCCTCAGGGTGATTACATTTGAAATGTGTGAATAAATTTGTTGTGACGAACTTTTTCGAGGTTGTTCCTCCACGGCTTATTTAGATTGGTGTTTTCTGGTTGACTTGAGAGATTTTTGGAGCTGTGGTAGCTCATGCTTGGTGTGCGTGCACAAGTTGCTGCTCGGGAGATTGCATTAAACTAGGCCTCCTAACGCCAATTGATCGGCCGGAAAATCGATCGGTGCACCTCTATTAGATATGTAATGGAGATCAGTGATCAAAATTAATCATTGATTAATCATTGATCATAAGAGTAGAGCATATATAAACACATCCACAAGAAACAGAACATACATCAGTAGTCAATGTGTTTGATGCAGCAAAGAAATTTTATACTGTGTGATGTCTGATACAAAGTCCTGTTAACTTTGTATCCAAATTGTATTGTTACCAAAATGACATCAATTCTAATTATTTTGACAGAAGGCAAAGATAATTGAAATGCCAAATACAGCTTACTGAGATGAGTAAACTAATGTTTATATATAACTGTGTTTGATGAACTACGGTGGATATGGTGTGTGGTTTTTCGAAGTGAATTTTGTAGTATCTTATTAAGTTTGAATATAGACCTGCAAAGAGAGGGCTATGGAACGCAATCATATTTAAAAACTCTTTTGTATCTAATCAGAGAAGCAGTTTGTAAATTGTATATTACATTTAGTGAAACTACCTCACTGGTAATATTAAAACACTGAAAAGTGCCAAATACAAAATAAAATATGCGCACAGACTTTCAGTTAAAAACGTTACAATAAAATTTTAATTAAGATTATGTAAGACTTGGTTCTATTTCTCCCGCAGGTCAGGAAACAAGCACTTGCACTTTGTGTCTCAATAAGTGCAACTAGACAATCCGCTATCAAAGCGGTCTGACTTGACTGCAAAGCCTTGATAATGTTTGTCTTTAATTTTCTTTCTAAGAAGATTGCATTTTTAAGTTGCATGACTAATCTGATTAATCTGAAATGCAACTTTGAAATGAAGAGTATGTACGAGAGCCCCTCGAAACGGTCTCATCTTACAGTGTGTGTGATTGTTTCGACCCTCGAAGCATTGATCGTAACCATTTTAAAAAGAATTAGTAACATGAATCTCTACACTTTGAAACAGGTTTATCTTATATCAGTAGCAGTTTAGCACAATACTTTTAATGGACAAAAAAATGACAGAGAAAAGTAGATGGTGTTCTCCCAGTGTCTCTTCTTCAGGGTTTCTCATCCCTCCTGGCCATCTGTTGGGCTAATGGCAGTGTGGGCTAATGCTGTGGAGGTTACTGTATCCTTGACTACAGTGGTCGTCTGTGACCTCTGTCGCCTTATATGGGCTGGCAAAGGGTATACTTCAGGCCTGGGTAGATATTAATTGGAGTATGCTTCAGATCCAGGTGTTTAAAAATAAACAATAAAACAACTATAAAAAACAATAATAACAAGCACGCAGTTGTGTGACTTCTGTCAATCAAAATATACCGTTCAACCTTTAGTGTAGCTCACGCCTATCCCTCAGATTATCTATTATCTGTCATTCAAAGTATCTTTAAATTCTTTATTCTTTCATTAAGAACATTATATGTTTGTTTTTCTTGCATATCTTTCTTTCTTAACTTAATAGAATCTTTCTGTTTTCTCCATAAATGTTTCTTGTTGTTAATCTCAAAGTCTCTTCCGACCTTTCTGTGAAGAGTTTATATACATCTCCCCATGGGTTCTCTCCGGATACTCCGGCTTCCTTCCCAATTAATTAATGAATGCATGCATTAATGCACGAATGAATGAATCTTGCATGGTGCCTTTGCCACATACCCTTACTGGTGAGTAACATCCATGCCAAGCTCATCAGTTTGTCCAGGTTGTTTGTCTACAAAGTGTGTGTGTTTGTTTGTATGTGTGGCACTGCTGTACAAATGTGTCATATTCGACCAATTATTCCAATGGTTAATGGCTTCTCAAACAGACACACTTCATTCAGTCTCTTCATTAGATATGCAGAATAAAATGAGAATTCCCATGAGGTGGCAAGAAATCATCACCAATACAAGAAACATTTTCTTTCAATCAAACATTCCAATATTTTTCTAGAGTCCCTCAAACATTCAAAAACAGCTATCTCTAAGGCATTCTGTATAAATTATGGTAACAAAAAAAAACGACACAATGTGTATAATATCTGTACAAATAAAAGCTTCATCAAAGCTTTGTGGTGTGCATCTCTAAATATGTTAAATATAACATTAGCTAACGGGAAGTAATGGGAAAGTACATCATTAACATCTGTGAAAATGATTTCCAAGTGTGTGGACCTGAGAATAAAATTTACAACAATGGCAATACAGATCTCCCTGATACATCAAATTGTCTGTTATATGATGAGACACTTAAATACAATTGTATAATGAATAGTTAGTGATGAGAAGTGCAATTTTACTGTAAACTTAAATGACTTTTTTTGCAAGTAAATTGCACCACATTAAAAAAAAGAGTGGTTTTAGACTGGAAATGAAGGAACAAACTCACTTTACACAAAACTTTAAATGATGAACGATGAGATATCCAAAATAAACTTTGCTTGAACAAAATTTTTACTGCATTTTTACATGCACAACAAAGAATGGAGCTTGTGTATAACTTATTTAACCAATTAGAGTCATGAAAAGAATCAGACACATCCCTACAATCTAACATGAAGGTTTTAATAGAAAAACAAGCTCAAACCTGTCCTCTGATACTTATTTTCTTAACTTTTTTAAAACTGATTTAATGAAAAGACATGAGACTCTTCACTTTTTCATGCAGAGTTCTATTATACTCTATTATTCTGTTCTCTTCCCATTTTGGTTTCTAATCTTCCACACATTCAGTCACTGTGTCAGAAACGATTGCTTTGATCAACTCCTGGTTTTTCAAGTCAAAAAAATGCATTATTTTACTATAATTCTAACAACATATTATAGGAAAAGATTGTGTGCGTGTGTGTCTATATCCACTACTGTTATTGTTCTCTTTCTCTTTTTCATTTTCAATTACTAAGACTGTGTTCTCTAAGTCACGACCTGCATTGTGAGTCAATTGCCTGACCTCGCTCCTTTCCACACACATAAGTACAGGCAATAATCTACCATATGATATAGACAGACTTTCATATTCCTGACACAAACAAACACCATCTCCCCAACAACCTCTTTCTCTTTCTCTTCCTCTCTGCTTCCTCGCTGACTGGTAGCACTGCGTCGTGACTGGAAGCGATGTGTTCCTCTTAATATGCACAGACGATTGTCTGAGAATTGCACTAGCATGCTGACACAAACACACAAAGATTGTCGATTTACATCAGTAATGCAGAGTGTGCACTATAATTGTTTATGTATGTCTGGCATAACGAACGTGAGCATCTACTCCATGGAGGAAGAAGCACTATGTTGTTCTGTTGTGTCATATTATTAGCCTACACTACCCAGAAGCTAACTGTCTGTCATGTATCTGTGTCACTTCCTGTTCCACAGTAGTTTGTTTTACAGACTCCTAGACTCCATCACATAATCAGGGGGAATATGCTCATTTGCCTAAAAGTCTTAAAATCCCCATTGTTCTATACCTCCTATCTAATGTCCATTCATGTTCTCATATACATACATTATATACTTACATTTGCGCCTGGAGGAATAAAAAGACCCCATTAAAACCTGGCTTTGAAGCAAATGTTGTGTTTCAGAAAATAAAGACCTAAAGTACCTAACAGTCAATTCTGCGGTCACTACAGTGCGACTGTATACCACTTCTTGTACTTCATTTGATATCAGGATTTTTCACCTGTTGCAGAAAACCACTCACTGTAACCCAAGCTGTGAATATCTGAGAAAAGAGGAAGTACTATCTTGCCAGATGCTCTTCAACTGTTAGATCTTTTTTTCCCCATTTTTCATATTTCTCAGGCTGTTAACAGTGAGCAGGATGTGTTATCGGTACCCCCCTCGACTCCACCCCAACCAGCACCTAAACTCCATGTCATATGACTGTGAGCGACATCATTCGTTTCACAGAATAGATGATACCCTGGCCTGACACAAAAACTATGCATTAGTGTAACTACCGGGCTATAACTATAGACATAATTAAGTCCTCAAAAACAAGTACTTATCCCACAAATAAATTCACATACCCATGCAGACAAACAGCCAGCCAAGCTTAAAATAAAGACACATAGTTCTGAGTCTGTGGGTGGGGGTGGTGGTGGTGTGGGGGTGGGGGCACACAGGACTCACAATCTAGATAATCAAACATCTATCACACACTCAAAAGCACTCACATCCTACCACCTGAGCATTTGGATAGGTATGGTCATGCTCGTATAGTCTAGACAAGGGGCAGAGAAGAAGAAGAGAGGAGAGAGAGGTAGAGAGATGGAGAAGAGGAGGAGAGGAACTGGATGTACTTACCCCGTTTCTGGAGCCATCCCTCTCTAACGATGGTGACATCGCTCATGGTTTCTTCACGTCGAGTCTGATGCCGCTACACGCCTGCTTCACAGAGGGAGGGAGGGAGGGAGGGAGGGAGAAAAGGAAAACGAAGAGGAGAGAAAGAGAGGGAGAGGAGGAGAGGAGGGCTCTCCCGGTCTCTGCGTCACTCTCCCTCCCTCCCTTCCTTCCTTCCTTTCCCGTTCACCCTCTCGTTCACGCAGTCTCCCTCTCAGACACACACACAAACACAGTGTCTATGTGTAAGTGTGTGTGGTTTTGCTTCCTGTTGTGGCTTATCTCCCAGCCTGACTCCCTTCTTCGTATTCTTCTCTCCCTCCTCCTCTTCTTCTTTCTCCTCTCTCTAAACGTTGCTCCTCACCAACAGTGACTCAGCCTGGAAGGGAGTGAAAGGAGAAAAAAAAATAAAGAAAAAAGAATACATGGATTTATTTACTTATCCCGCTCCCCCTTATTCCCCTCAAAAGTAATTTCATACAAAATGTGTCAAGACAAAAACTAGATATTGTGAGCACACATGCATCCTCTGCTCTTCCCCACCCAGTTCCTCTTTCTATTGCTGACACTCTCTCTCCAAACAGGATGAATTATTGTACATCTCTTAATGACGTAAAATCTGACATTGACAAAAGAAACAACGTCATTCATTTATAGATTGTTTGTCCTCTCGTGAGCAGGTTTGCTGTGTGCTAAATTTTCCTCTATTCATTGTATTTAAGCTCGTCAAATTATTTTGTTATTGTGTATGTCTGTGTTTGTGTGTGTGTGTGTGTGTGTAGGCTGAATTGTCTGTCTATATGTGAGAGGTGGGAGAGTACCTCAGGACTATGGAGTAGGACTTGGCTATAAATGGCAACAACGGCAGTTAGGGAAGCCCCCACACTCTCGTTTCCCCTGCCAAAATCTCTGCACCTCTGTGTGTTCTTCCTCCCGCTCTCTCTGCATAGCTGCCGTGTTCACCTCAAATGCACTCTACTACACTGTATTACACAATGCGCAACAACATCACGCTGCTCAGCTTGAATGAAGATCAGCACTATGGCAGATAGGCTAGCCATGATAGCCATCTAGCAGGAGATCAGTATTCAGATAAGTGACTGCACACAGAGACAAGGTGCCAACAAAGGAAATGCACACTTGTTCTGCAGGAGCTTTTATGCTGCTGGTAAGTGTCAAAGAACGGGCACATCAGGACCCAAGATTCCCCAGAAGAATAAGAATAAGAACTGTAATAGATTTTCACTTGTCAGTGGTTTGATGTTTTGGCTCATCAGTGTATATAATGCATGTGGCAGTAAAAACATGGTATTCAATTACAGGGACAGAAGCTGCTGCTGATACACTTTGCTGCTTTTACAACAAAGCTAGTAGGAAGGTTGTAAGAATACATCTTTCCTCTTTAAAGATTAATTGTGTAATGATACCAGCCTCTATATGCTCTGTTTTTCTATTTTATACAATGCAATTTGAATGTCTTTGGGCTCTGGACTCATGGTTGGACAAATATTTGTATCCGTCAGCTTGCGATGTATGAATACGTATGTTAGATCTTTTCATTAGTTTAAGCTTATTAGTTTGATTGAGAAATTAACAGTCATTGATTCAGAATGTTTATTTGCATGTTAACCGCATGCGCATGATTCTGCTTATTGCTTCTAGTATTTAGACAATGCTTGATTTTACACCCAGTGGTGATAACATTGACCATTTATCACAGAGAGAAAATAGCATATTCCTTATTTAGTATCGAAAATACAGATGTTCAGAGACCCCACACCTCTTCCAATGCTGGACATTTCTTCCAAAGGGCCCCTGTGCGACAACTGTATTTAGATTTATTATTACTACAACATTAAACCTAGATATTGAATCTGTCCATTAGTCTTGGTGTAGGGTAACCAGCAGCTCAAGAAGAGTAAGCATTTCTGGTTCAACTAGGTGGATTCTACTCCACATGAATTCACCTCTTTCCATGCCAAATACCTTTATAGAAAATTGAATTTAAATCCCTGGATATGCCCCTTTGTTCACATCCACACCAGAATGTAGTGGGTTATTCCCTTCCACATGCCAAAACTTCCCACCACTCAAGATAAACATTCAAGTAGTTAATGTAATTCTGTTTTTCTGTTAAAGAAACAGAAAACAGAGCTGGAGTTAATGATTGTTAGCTGGAGTTCTACATAAGAGAATGCATCTCAGGAATGTACTCCTGTCAACCAATTTGCCTGGGTAACAAAGAGTTTAGGGGTATACTCTCACAATGAAAGGCTGATGGAAATATTTTAATGGAGTAAACGATGGTATCACTTATTATCAATACATTCAACAAAACGGATAGAGAATGATCTTTTAATATATATTTAATGAATGAGCAAAATGTTAATTGTGTCATAACTATGTGGATGTTTATAGGATATCTCAAAAGCAAAGAAGTCCAGATTATGATGGTCTGCAAATTATGTTTGATGGTTGGTACTAGCTAAGACAGATACTAACAATTTAAGGCTGGTTAATTCATCATAAAGAGATTGCGATCTCGAATCAGATGTTTATTCAATGTCAATTCTGAAGTACAGCAATTCTGCAGCATTTTAATTCATAATATTTGCTGCAGTGAAGCTAGCAAATAGTGTTCCAAACTGCTGTTACTGTCCCCTTAAGAAGGTGACCTCACAGGTATTTTGTATCTATAACATGGGGGATTATGGGAGTTGTGGTTTGTTGTTATTTGCCTAACCATAGCTGAATGCTGGAGAACCTCTGTGCTATTAGAAGCGTATTTTGGTTGCCACTTGGAGCCACTCAGTAGTAAAGCTTTGTATTTATCCTGGCTTTTAAAAATAAAGTGCCAATTCCGGCTAAGCTGAGCAAGTAAGCATCTGGGGGCACAGTGGCCAGAGAGCAAACATTGTGTAGCACAGGCAGAAACAGGAGTGGTTGCTTCTTATCACTCCTAAACTCCTTCTTCAGGTTACTTAACTTATATAATTTTTCTTTCTACCACTTCACATCTCCCTTGTTAAATGAAGGCTACTCATCTCTCGCTCGTAACAGCAAATCCCAGCATGCACAGGAGCTGCCGGGAATTATCCCTTTACTGCCTAAATACATCTATCTGGGTCACACCTTATAAGCTTATAATGTCCACAATAAGATGAGGTAAACTGAAAGGCTTTTTGGTTTTTCTTTGACCTAAGCGGGGATACCATTGTTTTAACTACATTATTTTGATTATTTAATATCTTAACTAGTGCATACCACTGCCAAGGCACAACAGTCATACAAGACATGTATATCACTTATTCATCAGTCCACTGCAGAATATCACACACTTCTAAGTTTAAGAAAATTTGTCATGTAGTTACTCTGTGACACTGCAAACAAACAAAAAACAAATAGAAAGACAATATGTTTACTTAACCTCTTTGGCAGGGGTGATATGTTATAAGCCAAGCTTATTTGCATTTTCCAGTGAAGGCAGAAAAAGTTTTCAACATTGCATATATTTAAATTTAATTTGAATAGTACATTTTCTGGTTTCTGGTGTCCTTATTAGGTTAAGTTCAAACTGGCAGCATTACAAAACTATAAATTGGGATGAACATTAATACTTAATATGTACTCAATATGGGAAACATTCCCGTGATCATATTTTTGCTGTATGCCATCATCATCTATAATGAGCATGAAATACCCCCATCATCATACTTTGTACTGTAAAGCAAGGATGATATTCAAACTCTGCAACTGAGCAGCCCAGGAAGGGCTATGTTCACACTGCCTAAAAGTGACTACATTTTTTATTTTTCCTTCAATCAGATCTTTTTGCCATGAGTTCTGTCGTTCATCTTTTACTTTTAGCTATAGATTAAACAGATCGGTGCCATGAACCTATCATTTAAATAAGCATGCTGGTGTTGCGTATTTTCTGCTGATGGCAGCAAACAATTTATATATATTTTTGTTTTTTATAAAAAATGCAAAAAAGAGTAATGCAGGAATTCATTTCTTGCAGTGTGTGCTGTGACTGCTCAGTGCTGTGGTTGCAGCAGTGTGATGACTGAACAGCAAAGGCTCAGTGCAAAAGATTTCTTTGAAGTTTACCTATCCCATTTGTAAACCAGATGTCTCCCATCATTACTGTGATCTTTGCACTCAAAACAATGACTAATATGCCCATTGGAAGAAAAGCCACGTGAGTTCAGCAGTATTCAGACAGGGGAAAGTGGCCCAATTCAGATTTCACATTGCTTTGGGGAAAAAAAGAATAAACTTTAGAAAGAAAAAAAAAAGAAGATTCATATTTGAGCCGCGTTTCTCCTCCATAGTAAATGCAGTCTTACCAATACTGCATCATTTACACCACGATGCAAAGGCTCCCTGTCAAACTGATGCATTTGAATGCAGCGATGCGGAGAAGAGTATGACTGATATCCCCTTACCCTGAAAAAACGAACATTTGTCTAGTCATTGAAAAAAATACGTTAGAAACTACAGGGAAACTCAGACACTACGGGCAACCCCAACATCGACACGAGCCATTCGCACTATGCCTTATTCCACACTGACCTGTGAAACACGGGACCGCCCCCACCTCATAAACACATCGCAATTTAAAACTCACGGTATGCGGTTAGCCTCTGTGGGGTTTAAGTCACGTCCACTGTCACAGAACGGCTGGTAGCTTACAGCTTTACCTGTGCAGCCAGGTGCTGCGGAATTCCCGTGCACCTGCTGGTCATAAACCTCTCGGGTCTTTTCCTTTTCACGTCTCTTAGTGGGTAAGGTAAAGCAAAGCTGGACTGCAGGCTACGCTGAACCTACAGTTATCCTAATAGGTCATGGCAAAGATGCGCCTTTAGAACGATATAAGACGGATTTCCGAGAATCACGAGAGTTGCCTTTGCAGCAGCCAACGGCTATTTTGACTTTAATGAAAATTCGTGACGTCATCCGCATAAACAGCAACCCCATTTCTCTCGCAATGGCGCACGCACATACAAACCCAAAAGCACACACTCACCTTGCCGTTGTACTTCGTTTTCCCGTTTTCGGTGTTATGTGTGACTGGTTCTCCTTCACCAAGAAGCTCTCTCATCATTCCCTTCCAACATCTCGTGTGTCTCGGCCGGCTAATAAGCCAACTCTCGCGAGGACTACGGTGCTGTTTATTTGTGAGAGCCAAACAGGAAGAGTCGTGCAGAAACAGACCTCAGTTATAATATCATGTGTAATATTATGAAGTTTTTTGGACGTCAGTGATGGAAATAGTCAATTAATCAATCTTTCAAGCACAAGTGGTGGCAGGGAGAGGGATTACGGTGCGGAAGCTACTCCAAGGAAAGCCTAACATTCCCGAGAAATGTGTGAGGTTATTTTATCAATATTTTAATCTTAATAGTTTGACAAAATTTATTAAAATAAGTAAATACAAAGAAATAATAAATTAAGACAATTTTCAGAATAAATTCCCCTTCCAGTGAATGAGAGGACACAATGTCTCAGTAGATTCTCATTCCTCCAGGAGTAACATACAAGGAGTAACATGAGTATTTTACTGGGAATTTACCAAATAAAAGAGAAATATCAAGGCAAGATTATCAGAATATTAGATTATTTATTTAGAATTTAACCAAATGAAATCTTCAACAGCTAAGAAAATTCTAAATTAAGGCTGGTCTTCATAAAAGTGGAAAGAAGGTTAAACCAGCATTAGACCAGGAACAAGCTAAGTAATCATGCTTTCTTCGACAGAGAGTATAAATGAATGCACTCTTGCACAAAGGTTTACCACACGGCATGCTATCAACTGACCTGCTGGCATCCATACCACTAGCAGTCAGGGCTTTTACAGACCAATTGCTAGGTGGCCTGAGCAGTAGCCACACTCTGCAGCAGGTGGTGAGGAGGCGAGGCCTAACCTGCCGGGGAGAACATACACAAAATTATTTAACACCCCTTATCATGAGAAAAACCATCTAGATGTTGATATTTGTTAAAAAACAAAGATGACGAACAAAGATTCATCATCTTTACATGTTTTAACTTTATATAAAGACAGTTACTCACACACGAGACAACGTCGGTGGGTCGATGTCAATGTCCAATTTAATTTATAGAGCACATTTACAACAACCACAGTTGATCAAACTGCTGAACAGAAATCAAAAGAACAAGAACAGCAGATAAAACAGACGGTAGGACAAGTAAATGAAATAAATAATAAAACACAAAGAAAACAGGTAAGGTCTAGAAGCACCATCATAGCACAGTTTTCAGAGACAGCAGTTAAAGAACATCATTAAAAACTCTCAAAAGAGCAGTTTCAATGCTGTTTATAACCTGACTGAAACTGTTCGCAGATGCTAAAATCATCTAAATATTCTTGCAGTTGGATAAGGACTAGCTTCTCCAAGACCTTGGACAAATAAGGAAATTTAGAAATTGGCCTTAGTTAGAAGAAACAAAAGGGCCCACCGTATTCTTCTTGATGGGAGGCTGTACTAAAGCATGCTTAAAAGGAGCTGGAACACAACCAGAACTACAGTAGGGGATACATTTACCGAGGCAAGAATACTTGAACCAACAGCGTTAAAAACCTCTTTAAATGAAGAAGAAGAAGGGATGCTGTCTAGGATACAATGTGAAGGCCACAAATGTTGGACAACATAAGACAGGGAGGAGAGCGATACAGGCTCAAACTACTTTAAAACAGCCTGGTAGATAGGAAGTATAGAAGGGTCAATGGTTAAGGAAGTAGATGGCGATCTAAGCACAGAAATAGCAGTTTTATATGTTTTCTGATATTGTGATAAACAGTCACGCAAGAGAGCTTATTTTTCTTCCACTTTCTTTGATCAGGATATGTCCTTTTACTCCCACATAAAACAGATTTCATAGACTGCCTTTTTTCATCTGCGTAATATTTCTAAAATATGGCCCATTCTGTCGCAAAAATATTTAGAAAAGTTAGTTCATGCCTTTGTTACTTCCAGGCTTGATTACTAGAAATGCCCTACTAGCGGTTAGTCCCAATAAGTCTCTAAAGCCCCTACAGCTGATCCAAAATGCTACTGCAAGTGCGCTGACCAGAACCAGGTTAAAAGAACAATCTCCAATATTAGCTTCCCTTCATGGCTCCCGGCAAAATCTAGAACTGAATTCAAAATCCTTCTGGTCACGTACAAAGCCCTTAACGGTCAGGCACCAACTTATCTGGCCTAGATCGTCCGGTACTATCCGCCGGTAGTCTGCTAACCTATGGCATCATTTTGCAGTCCATGTTTTGCTAGCTACTCTTTGCAAACTGGATCAACTCTCTACAAGGCGCTTTATAAAGCGGTGAATGGAGTTGAACGACGGGGATAACCTATCTTTGAGTGCAAACAGATGCCTGCTCTGCCTCAAATTTGGTGAGGTTAAAAAGTCAGATAAAGACTGACTAACTGTGACAGTGACTCAGGGGGTCAGTGAAGTGGTGTTGTAACTCTGATTCTTTGGATTCTGCACTGCCATAAACAGAGACGTTTAGTGTTAAGGCCCTTTCCAATTGGAATCTAGACCACAGCAGAAAAATTATTGTTTTACTACAAACTCTCAAAAGATAAGTGGGAAAGTAATAAATGATGAACTCTAGAAACACGTCCAAGCAAAACCATCAGTAGCCATGATGAATGATATTATGAACAAATTAAAAAGCGCTGGAAAACATTGCAGATTCTAAGGATAAATCCCACAACAAATCTCATTTGTTATTATAGCTGTTCAAAGTTATTATTGCAATCCAAGCAATAAAGTTGTTGTTTTTTTAAAAATAGGAACAAAAAGTTGGTCATTCAATTAAACCTGTCATGTTTACTGTTTTGTATATAATGATTGCTCCCGAAAAAGCAGAAGTGAGCATGCAATATTACTTATTCGATTACTCGCCAGAATAATCGATAGAATACTCAAATACTAAAAGAATCGATTGCTGTAGCCCCAATTTATATGTATATGTATATATGTGTGTTTATATATGTAGATGTGTATATATATATATATGTATGTATATAAATATAAATGGGTGTGTGAACATATGTGTATGTATGTACATATGTATGTATATGTATATATGGATGTATATATGTGTATATATATATAGATATATGTATATGTGTGTATATATATAATAAATATATATAATGTTTATCTAAACATGTCAATAAGATGTCTTATTATATAGTATGTCTACATTTTTAGCCTTATTATATGGTACATCTTCATTTTTAGTCACCCTTAAAATACCTGAATGACTAAATTTCCCCTTTTGGGGATTAATAAAGTTTCTATCCATCTATTTACAGTGTGGTAAAGGAAATGGATCAGGAACAGTAATGACAATGACTTTTCTGTTATCTGTACGGAAACAAAGAGTCCCATCAGAATTAGGTGTCAATTGGGTTAGGGGAACCCCAGGGGCTGTTAGTAGGCAGAGCTAACCCATGTTTTAACAGATGCTCAGCCTTCACTCTCATCATTTTCCATTTACCAACTGGGCAACAGTATGCATGCTGTTTAATGGGAGCAGTAGAACCAACATCGATGTCATGCTCTATTATGTGGTTAGAGATTATTAGGTGACAGAACATCATTAAACAGAGTCAGAATAGGAATATAGTAAGTTTACTTCGTCATCACAGGGATGTTGAGACAGGTGAGATAGTTGTGTCTCACTGTTGAACAGAATCACAGAGCTCGCTTACCTAATACTCCGCTCACTATCAAGTCATCATCAGACTAGGATCCTAGACAAACAATGGAAACTGGAGTCTTATTGGGGTTGGCAGACCCCAGAGTTTTTTCCTGCTTCCCTGATACATTTCAATATGATTACCCCAATCTCAATATTGACATGGTGATCCTGAACAGCCAAGTATTGCAGTGTGCTTTTAATTAATGATGAAACTATTCCAAAACTATTCCAAATATACGTTTTTAGTTCAGCAGTCAAACAATGACTTTTATAGCTTTTTATAATTGTGCATGAAGAAATTACTAACCAACACATAATGTAATAAACAGTAAACATAAGCTGCACAAAACTGATTTCCAGATACCTGGTACCAACCTCTGGATGGAAACAGGCGATCGGTTGTGGTAACAACGAAAGGGAGCAGCCGAAAGATGAAGAAAAAGAAGAAGAAACATAAGCTACAGAGATTCACATACGAAGTTGTGGCGCACAAAAATGATCCATTATTACAAAATTTATTTAGTCTTTGTGGTAGTTTACATATTTTAGGTCTATTTTAACAGGCACATTGTGATTTCCAAGCAGCTGAGCAGACAGTTAACTGTAAGTCTATTGGGTCAGCATCCCTACAGACTCTTAAAATTAGTACATTGCAGTATCTGAAATGCTCTTCAGAGCTGGAAGAATCAGACAGCTGCCTATCCTGACCGAATCTCTAGTCAACAGCTGATCAGTCTAGTGTAATCTTCAGAGGATATCCAAGTCTCATATTGATGGTACAATGCATTTTAAAATTCCTGTGCAGGTTGTTTCACATTTTTCAGGTAATTATCCTAATTTTGTCTTGTGCAGGGTGATTGTGAGTGATGGCATCCTAGCATAGCTTACTCTTTCCCTTCCCTTTTCTTTGTATTTGCACGCACTTTATTACTTTATTTTAATCTAAATTCTATTTTCTACTTCTTAATTCTCTTTCCTGTTTGTATATGTATATAGATTTTATATATATATATATAGATATGTATAGATAAATATATAGATATAGATATATAGATATGTATAGATAAATATATATATATATATGTATACATTTCTATCAGATATCCATACCTTATAGTATATGTTAATTTTTTTTTAAAAGTTTCTTTGTTTGTTGAAAAAGCCAATTTTTATCTCAATGGAGCAGATTCATATGGATGCTACCATGTTCGTACAGATATCTGGAGAGGGATTTCGTTGTTACTGTGTTTTGTGTTTTGACAAATGGAGGATCATACTTATTATTTAGAACAAGAAAAAGCAATGGGCAAGAGCCTCCATTTCTGTATTCATGGCTGTGTGATGGCCACTCTGGAATGTTCCAGTGTTTATTCTGAAACCAAGCCTAGGTGGGATTAACGGTCCAATGACAACCATGCTTTCTCACAAATATCAAAATTTATATTTTATCAAATCTATCTTTCCCTCCACACACTGCAGGTTAACAGTGGCCGAGGAGGCCAAGCAGCACCAGGGCATTGCTGAGCCACCGTCATGCTTCCTTGTAAGAATGATTTTCTTTTCAGCACGCGGTTCTTCTCCCGCAAATGAGACAGTGATAAATAGGCCTAAAGAGTTTGGACCGAGGTCCCCTATGTACATTAAGGGCCTCAAGTCAAAAAGACTTTGGTACTCTACTTCTACAGTAAGTACATGAAAGTTGTCTTAGCAACATGTCTTTTGAAATTATGTGCTCTTGTGGGCAATATTATTCAGGCTGGTAAAAAGTGTGGAGACTGCAGTAGTCATTAAAAGTAGAATTTGTGTTGAATGTAGGAGAAAATTATTCTGAATGTTTTGTTTCAAACTTTATAGCTCTAGGAGTAAAATCCTGAGTTTTGAGATGCTTATCCTAACGTAACAGTAACTTAGCATGCTAACATAGAGTAATTAGTATTAAACAAAAAGTACAACTAAGGCAAATGAGCATGTGTCAAATGTGTCATAATATATTGTCAATATATTATGACACTTCTAACAGTATAATGATATTAAAAATTCCCACAAGGAGTCAATATAGATACATGTTTCATTTGATGTGTGCTTTATAGCTGTACTTGAGTTGATTAAGTTTAATATGTAATATTTAGGCACTGTTATTCTTTTTAAGATCTTTAATTTTGAATGGTCTTATCAGGGCAAAAGTCTGTTTTCCTAATTAAGAAGCATAATAAGAGCATCGTTACGAACAGTGAATTTATCCAGTTAATCAGATTTACTGTGGAAGGACAACGTTTCATGGAAAGATCTGGGGCTGACGGAATTGTTATTAGTTCTGCCAGTAAAAACCTGACATGACGTGACGGTGGCGCATCATGTCAGGCTGTTAATGTGAAGTTGGTAATTGTTAGTGAGTTGTTGTTAATGAAAATTTAAGTGTTTGCCAAATTTGGAGAACATAGATTCATTCATTTATTATCCCTTACCACTTACGGCATTTGAGATATTTCGCACTTTCCCACTGGGGCATCAGTTCTCAACTAGCTTGCCTCATGATGCACTTTACTAAGCTGCTATTGGCAATTGTATATGTGGGACAATAGTGCAATTAGGCTGGTGCTTCACTGCCACTCAATCCTATTATGCTGTTTTAATTATTTATTATGAATGTGTAAACGTTTGTGCACATAGCTGTGTAATGAGAATTTATGTTTTTTTATGCACCGCACAAGCAAATTTCGTTATTCAATGTGCAATGACAAGAAAGCCATTCTATTCTATTCTATTCTATTCTATTCTATTCTATAGTCGCTGCCGGGTGAACCGCACACAAACTTGCACTCACACACGCACTTGAAACTCCAACCTGACACCAGAGAACAGAAGGTCTTTCCAGCTTGAAGTGCAAGTACACAAACACGTAAAGCTTAGCAACCTCCCTACGCTCATTCCCATGACTCCTGTCTCTGCCCTCCTGCCACACGTACATACCTCTGCGACTCCCTGTACATCCTGCAACACACCCAACCCTGTTCCACCCCTACACCTCCCTACCTTAACTCCAGTCCCTGATGCCCAGCTCCCAAAGCCCAGGGAAGCAGCAGCCGTGTAAGCCAGCTCGGTGCCCCGTACCCCTTCGGCCCATCCCTGGTCTCTTTGAAGTTGCTTAAGGAGAGAGAGGTCAGCCATGCCCCAGAGACCCACATATAGGTAGGGACAGCTGCAGTACAGACCCTGTGCAGGGAATGTGTACACATGATAACAGGCATACACGTAGATATACTTACACACACATGAGACAGGACAGAGCAGCTGCAGCTTAGGTGCTGAAGGTGTGCTGTTCTGCAGGACAGCTTGGGAGCCAGTATGGTCCAGCATGGCTCTGCGCTGCTCTGTTCTGTTCTGGGTCACCTATTTTGCACTCAGGTGTAAAATATAGTCTGCAGAGTACCAGATGACCAAATAATAACCTAGCATATAAACATGATAATTTTTGTCACACTTTTTGTATGCTTTGTGCTGCTTTCGATTTTATGTAAATGCATTTAGATTAAAGAGTTTAGAATAACTCTCAGTAAAATTACTTGTACTGTAATAAAAATATTTCTCTGTCACAGAATCACAAACCTCACGAAAGGTGTGTCAGGGTAATAGGGATAGGTTGGCATCAACTCACTGCCCAATTTTTATCACTCACACATTACTGGATAATCATCTGTGCAAAATTATGCCAGAAAGCTAACATGACAGCTATGCTGCACTTCATCAGCAGCTTTGGTAATCATTTCATCATTTGCATTTTCTAGCTGCTTTTAGCTTCCCCTTTATTTAATTAATTAGAAACACTGTATGTTAGAGGAAGTTGAGAAGTTAGAAAATGAAGGTATTTTTGGTGTGACTGGACATGATTAGATTTAGAGGATGTGTGTGTGTTTATATTTATATGTGCATATGTTTCTTTGCTAGCCTGTATATGTACTCTTAGCCATGAACATCTTCACATATTCATACATGTCCTGTGTGTGTTTGCCTTCTCTAGTGTGAACATGGACACCTTCTGCTGCTGTGCAGCCAGGTTGCATTCCTCCAAAGGCACCCAGTCCCCTGACCTTGATTCACAATCATATACAAACACACATATTGCACATTATGCCTTGATTTAGCATATATCTACATTTGAAATGTAGATTACAGTTAATAGATATGGATAATCTGTTATGATTTTGATAGAATAGCATATTTTTCATCTTTGAAAGGCAAATTCAGGTTTTTGCTAGTGATCTATAAAAAACTGGGAAAGAATTCCCACTATAACATTGAATCACCATAATAATTAATGGCATTAATTTGACATTTATCATAAATAAATAATTATCTTCACCAACAATCATCAAACCAATGAATTAATTGCTACGGACACCAGTGAGTTATTACCGTAAATGTGATCGCTTGCTGGGATCATATGTTGATAATAAAGAGTTTAAAGTATAGTAAACCTAGCAGATGTTCATAAGCAACGTCTGCATTGGCAAGTTGTATTCCAATATCTGTGATGGCATGAGACTGCAGCATTATTTACGAGTGAGGGTAAAAGCAATTATGTGATTGACCGCTGCTTAACGGCAGCTGCTGCAGTAATGTAGGAGTCATTTTGTACGATGGTGATAAAGAGAGAGCTGAGCCACAAAGCAAAGGCTCTTGATTTACTGCCCAGATTCGTTCTGGTGTAATAGCTCTTAGCTGTGACTGCAAAAATGAGACTGCAGTTAATAGGCTGAGGCTACATTTATCTACAGGGTAGATGGACAAACTGGAAGGAGTCAGTTCAGGTGGATTGTGCATGCTGTTTTTGACAGCTCTGTTCAATTGTAAACTATGGGAACTGTTTGGAGTGTGTATTGGATTTGTGGCTCTTTGTGTGTGTATTTGAATGTGGCAGTAGGAGCAGAGACCCCATCATTTTATTACTGACACAAACATATAGACACTCTGGACTGTGACATGAACGGGCACATACGTTTTCCAACTAAATCTCAAACTCAATTACACATATAAACGCGTCGTCAGTGCAGATTCTTCTCACTGATAGTCAATGAAGGAGTGGGAGGATGACAGTTAGAGGGAAGGGTGAACTTTGATTTGTTTTTGATCCAGAGGAGGTCTGCCACTGTTGAGATCTAATCTTGACACATAGCTTAATACACCTGCTTACAAAATGTGCTAGAAATAAGATGTTCACAATTTTCTCATAAGACAGATGAATAATATTGAACCATTTTCTTAGTCTTTAAAAAGAAGAGAAGAAAAAAACACCAGCCAACAGGTGCCATTACAACACAATAATCAATGTTATTCACTGCCCGTGGTTATTATGATATGTCTGAGTAATCTATCTGTATGTCTAAGTCTTCATCAGAGACCTCAGATGTAATTGGCATCTGCCAACGCCACTCTTCAAGTTTTGAGGTCAGACCACTAAGTTTGGTTTGGTAGCTAGCAGGAACTTGAGGACCCACAACATCTTGGCTCCATTGTTCTAATCCATACCTTGGGGATTTCTATTCCAACGGTGATGTTCCTGTACATTATCCCAGTCATTTGGTAATCTGCTCAGTGTATGTTGTCCCACTTTGTATTGTACAGCCTTGTACAATGAGCTGGACTTTCATCTTAGCTCAGACTGCACCTTGAGTCCTGTCTGCTGCGGCAGACCCTTGTCTCTACGGATCTGGTACTTTGGGCTTGTACTTGCTGATGTGATCAGATAATCTGTTTGGTCCATCAGGTCAGCCTCGTCTACAACTGGTAGAATTTTTTTGGCATGATGGGAACATCCTCTTCTTCATCTTGAACCTCTGTCTTCTGCTGCCAGATGCCCTCTCTTAGCGGTACATCCTGATGTTTTTATGGATGCTTCTTGCTTCATCCTTGATTGTCACCCAATGGATCCAGGATTCATTGGGTGTCATTCTAATCCCTTCTCCCTTTTTAGTTTGCATATAGTGTCTTGGGATGTTGGACATAAATAGGAACCCTCCATAAACTGTGAAGGATTTTTCGTGTTTTGACATCAGTTTCATCTATATCCTCATGAGGCCAGTTTATTAATCCAGCTGGGTATATAGTGACTGGTATGGCATGCTTGTTGATTGCTTGGCTCTTACTTATACCATTTGCCTGGCTTCTTAACCCCAGTCCTCATGAGTGTCTGACCGAGTTTCCTGAGTTTTAAACTGTTAAAAAAACAAAAAAGAATAATTTTATCGAGAGCTTTATGTAAATCTGCATAATAATAATAATAATAATAATAATAATAATAATAATAATAATAATAATAATAGTTTGCACATTTTCAAACCTAGTCTTCCACATTGTGGACAAAAATATACGTACATAATATGCGTGAATATGATCAAAGCTGTTATGATTGCGTCCTCTTTTTCATCGTAGGGTAGGCCTGTTTGAAGTCCATTGGTTCTACTGAAGGATGACCTACTTTAATAGGCTAGGATATGATAACAAAAATGATTAGAAAAGGAATAATAGGCTATGATAAATGGCATCAAAAAGACAAAGGCTATAATAGGCAGTATAACATATGATAGGTAAAGTTAGGGTTATATAGAACAGGATGTTTGTCCTGTTCTATTTTTTTATTTGTCCTTATTTGTCCTAGTGTAGGACAAATAAGACAAGTAAAACCCTGATTGTAAAGGTAAGGGTTGTATAGAGCAAACACTGGAGGCTAGGAGAAGGCAATAATTAATAGGATAGGACATAAATGGACATGACAATAATAGTACAGGGTCTGGCAAAACAAGGCTGGATAGGATAGGATTGGGTAGGAATGGATGGGATGGGATGGGACAGAACAAGATGAAACCCTACAATATCAGCAATACCTCAAGCTGTTACTACTAAATATCCCACCACTCCAAACCATCCCATTCCCCCGACATCCTCACTGCATGTGTACAGCTGCATATGTGCTACCACCACCACAGGCCACTGGAGAGAACTTGATTTGTTCTACTTCTATGGGGGGCTCCAGCTGTTAGCTACCCCGTTTTTTTTTTTTCTGTCTCTACCTGTGTTACATCTCACAAAGTAAATACATCTGGAAGAGGCATCAACACTATGTGTTTAAGTTATTAATGGAACATCTGTAAAAATATAGTAGACTGTTGTCTCTCAAGAGCGCAGCTACTCACATCAATAGGGTTGATTTTAGGAAACATGGTATTGGTGCAAGCCAGAAAGATTGTCTCTAGAGGGGGTAGAGGAACAGAATGTGTCACTCTCTCTGCCTTGCGTTTGTTTATGTGGGCTGTTGTAAGTTTCTAAGGAAGTTTGATTGTGCACGGTGCAACTGTCAGCATCTCGGAATGTAGACTGTGTTTGAATTTCTAACAACCTCAAAAACACACAGTTTGAGCACAGCCAGAGGATGGAGCCTCAGCGACCCTCTCACACACATGCACGCACACACAAAAACACAAATACTTCTAAGCCTCTGATGGTAACTGAGGATCTAGGGCTACCAATTCTGCCACTATTTCTGGTCTTTGCCTGCTTTATTTCTTTGCAACACATGAAACACACATCTCTTTCTCGCTTTCCCTTTCTCTTTTGACGTATTATTCTTGGAGAAACATTAACACTTTATATGTTAATTTGACTTTTCCAAGGCTATTCTTTCGGTAGACAAGAGGGAGGAACTGCATCTCAGTCATGTTTATACAGATTTTTATTCATCCAGGTCAAGGTAACCCTCAAATGTTGAGTCAGAGGCAACTGGACTTTTTAAGATATATGAAAAATTGTATCTCTCATTCAATAGGGTTCCTAGATGACTCTCAATATCCCAATTTGGACAGCGATTTGGAGGCGGCCTTGTACCCCTTTATTTCACTTTTCTGTTCTGTATGACCTCATTGGAATAGTAATGGGTGTCTGGGTTATTCTTCCTCCAAGTCAGTAGCAAAGGTAGTAACAGAGATGAATCACATATCTGTATAAACATAAAGTGGAAAGGCAGAACGGTGGCTGGGACTTTTTGACAATGTATTATGTGTGAAGTACACAATTGGGCATCTTAATAGCAATATCAATGCAAACTGAGGGTACAACAAGATATCCCGGAGCTCTGTGAAGCATCTGAAAGAATAAAATGAAATGTGTCATTATGAACAGAAAAGGTATCTTAGACAATGGTTTTCACTGTCATTGACTGTTTAGCTATCTTAATATAAAAAGGATAAGCTGTGAACGACTTCACAAAAGGTTAAATCCCCGAAACTCCTCATCTGTCAGAAGGAACTGAGAAAGCATTTTGGATGAGAGGCAAATCATCCTCAACCCTTTAAAAGAAGTCTGATTACTTCTGATTCAAACTTTGAGGATCTTTACAAAATGTGTGATATGCCATGTTTGATAGAACATTGTTAGTGCAGACTTATATAGATAATTTAAGGCTAAATCACCTGCTTACCTCCCTGTTTTTTTCAAATTCTATTTGAATAATGTCCAAAGAATCCAGCATACAATATATTCTAATTTTCGGTGTTCAATCATGTGACACCTGTGAAATTATTTGGAAATCTGTTTTTGATAGGGTCTGTGACAATGAAGTTCGTTGATAAAAAATGTTTTCCAAAAAAGATTAATGGATTTTGGGATACCAGTGAAGCCTAAATGATGACATATGACAGAGATTATTCATGTGAGAAATAGATTACACATATAGATTATTTTTATGTCATCTGGGGTCTTTCATTACTGGTTTAGGGGATAATATCCCATCCCAAAATATCCCATATACAGCACATCACCCTGTGTCCAGTTGTTGTTTACTTGGTCATTCTGATAGCTGGCTGGCGGTCCCACACAGGGGAGGGCAGCGCCGTGTCACCACAGTGACAGCTCAGCATATGGGGGAGCACACATTCTTTAAGCCCTGTGGAAGTCCACACACATGGACCTCACAAACAAAGCTAAAGCACCCTGACAGATGCCACCTCTATGGTAACCATAGTACACACAAACACACACACGTACAGCCAAATGTGTCTCTCCATCACCATAATGAGTACGCGCGTCCAGATGATAAGGCTAATTGTGTCATAGTTGTTTTTGATCAGGAATTATTATTTTGTGTTTTTTTGTTTTGTTTCTGTATTATTCCACAACTGCGCCGCTGTTTATGAAGAGAATATTTTGCCGATATATTGACTTTAACTCTTTTTTCCTCTCAATCTATGTCTGGCTAGAGAAGCATTCGCTCTAAGTCTGGAAATACTGAGGGCAAGCACTTACCTATCTGTTGGTGGTTCATCACCTCAATGAGTGTGACAGCGGGTGTATACACATATCAATGTTTTTACTCTGCAGCCCCTTTGAACGTTACGGATGAATTTACACAACACCAGCTTGCTTTATTTAGGGCATAACTTTACCGTTTTTTCTTCTCTTTGGCTAATTTCATCAGTAATATTTTAAGCCACAAGAGGCAGCTGCTTCCTGTCCAACAAACCCACTGTACTACCGGTTCAAGATTGGACAGCAGAAACAATTAGAGAGACAGTTACATCAGGAGATGGTGGAGGTGGAGAGACTACAAACAGCTGAAATACAGGATGGATATTGAGTTTAAATTCATCATGAGGCTTTAATTAAATTCAAGATCGTGTAAACAGGCATTTGTGTGCTTACATGTTTGCTTACCAGCTGGAAAGTTCAAAATTAATTGTTTTGTTTTCAAAGGACAAGGGTTTTAGGTCTTTTTAACCCTTTGCGATGTTGCTGTAATGGGTGAGTACATTTTTATTTCTATAAAAGGGAAGGATGTCTAAAACTAAGAAATAAATACCAATATGGCACTGACCCGGTATTGTTTTATTTTAAACCCACAATTTCTAAAACATTTGTAAACCTTTTTTTTTACCATGAAGCCTCTCCTGGCACCATGACAGGGCCTGAAACTCAGCTGACACTGGTACTATATTAAATATGTATTTAGTCTGAGGGATTTTTCAAATTAGTTATGAGCTATGTGATGTCTGTCTTTCTCTCTTTTTTACTTTCAAGGTGTTCTCCTTCACTCCTCTGCTAAAGAAAAAGTGGTTGCAATTTATTCTTCCTGAAAAATGAGGGTACGGCTCCCTCCCTTTAGCCTGAGGCTTACAGGACCGACATCTGGGCTGTTTGGCAGGCTTCTTGGAGAGCCTCTTCAATGGTTCTCCAGATGCAGGCATGGAAGGCCCAGCACACACAGAAGGAGATGCATAAACAACAGAGTTATAGCACACACACATAACCATATAGAGTTCAGGCAACATCAGGAAGAACCATATATAAATCGTCACTATGGGCTGTACACATACAAGAACGGCTGTGTGTTCATTCATGCAGATGCAAGCACAAATACAGATGTGGGAGTAAGGTACACACAAACAAATACACACAACACCCAATCCAGATGGAGACAGAGCGGCAGCTGATGTGGTGGTCAGAGCTGGCACACTGTTGGCACAGGTAACATGTTCTAAACAGCTGGCGAAGGTTAGGCATTCCAGGGAATTGAAGCCACAAGGCAAATGTTCCCGCTGGCTCGAGGGCTGGCGATATATCTGGTAGGCTGGGACACCATCTCCGGCTCACAGGATTTGTTCAAAACGGATCAATTCAGGGCAAATAAGCATGTTAATACTCAGAGGCATACAAAAATGTTGAATTGCATGGGTATGTTTATGGAGTATTATCCATGTACTCGTGTGAGGCAGCACGGGTCGGCAGATTGTGTTACAAACGCACACAGAAAGAATTTGTTTAAGTATCATGAAAGAGACTTGTGAACTTTTGCATCATCCACTTCCTCTCTTCTGAGTGTGTGTGTGGGTGTGTGCATGCACATGTTTTGTTTTGGTCTCTGTACTATGTGTGGAAGGGTATTAGCCTTTTCACTGCCTGGGGGCTCATTTCCTGCCACAGCTGTTGGCAGTTCCTCTGACATCTGGACTGAAGCGAGACAGACAGGCGGACAGAGACAGAACAGAGGCTACAGTGGCACTTTTCATTTCAACATAATCTCTGAGATCTTACAATAAAGATTTGAGGAGATCACAGTTCTGTTTGTGCATTCTAGGCCAGGACTCGCATCAGTTACGCATCAGCTGTGGCTGTATTTATTTAAAGCTAAATCTGCTCTCGCTTTCTTTCTGTTAATGTTTGTGTATGTATTATGGCTGGACGCATTTAGGAGCTCAGTTCCACCTCTGACCTTTAGAAGACTGAAAAGAAAAAAATTTTCAAAGCATGTTGTTCATTTAAAAAAAACAACACTATTTGACTTGACTTTTTTATTTTGTTTTATTTTTTGGTTGTACACTTTGCTGCGAGACAAAACAGCAGCAGTTTGTCAGGAAGCATTGGAACTATTGAGTCCGTAGGCTATTTTAACAGTACTTCCACGTTTCAGGGATTTCCCTGCCACCTTATGTGGTGTTTAAATATCTACAGAGATTAATTATTATATTTTATTATAACTAAATGTTCCTCATAATACCTTTAAATTGTGAGTATGGTTACCTTGTTAAAATGTCACATCCATTGCAATAATGATAGGAGATTTTTTTTTCATACATATTTATCCCTTTAATTTCTTTCTAGAACGTCTTCTCTCTTGTAAGTCTGAATCGCTGATCTACGTTACTTAAAATTCCATCCTCAAATTAATTATTTGGAATAATTTGAGGAGCTTGAAAAAAAATTGCATGACAATTTCTTCTAATTAAACCTTTAATATCCTGGTCAACTGTTTGGTTGAGCACATTTTTAAGTCTCTGTTTCTTATTTAAAGATGTGTGCCTGTTGACTATAGTTATAGTTTTCAATATGACACAGCGGCAGCATTTATGTGCTAAAGAGCAAAGGGCTACGGATGGAGCCATGGGGGATACCATATGCCAAAGGGGCCACCGAAGAGCAGGCATTAACCATGGCTATTGAGAAAGCCCTGCAATAAATAGGTTCATTCAATAAGTAGGATTTTCTCATCTGAGGGCATAATAAACAGAATTAGGAATCTTTATACAATCAAAAAGTCTAATGGGGGTCAAATATTTTTCTAAACATGCTTAACCAAACTTTTAGCTAGTGCTTGACCGAGCGATTTGTCATTTATGGTAAAATAACTGTCTAAATATTAAATTAATACATGCCCCAAAGAAATAAAATATGCAAAGACACATTTTTTCCACATTTGCTTTCTTGGCAAGGACAAAAAAGGGGTAAGAATGTTGACTATCAATATCATCTTCTCTATTTTGTGGTCATAAAACGTAAACCGTTTGATTACTTTGAAGGTTCTCTCCATGACGTAACAAAAAATTAAATTCACAGATACTTAATAACTCATTAGTTGTATAATTTCCAATTTTGACAAAGTAAGCAGTGAAATCAAATAATGTTTTCTTAATGCTGTTGTTAAATGATAGCAGATAAAATAATCAATCAATTACGTGAACAGTATTTCAAAATTCATTCAAAAGCAAATAATTAGTTCACATAAAAATATATGTTTGAATTAAAAAGTACTTGTATTTAACCTACTTACATTTTCCTAGGTAAGCACTTTTGATTTAAGTTTTGAGAATTTTCAAATTTTTCAATTTTACGATATATGACTACCAATCAGCAAATCAATTCCTGTTGTCAATGCTGCAGTTAGACAAGAGGATTACTTCATGAAACAAAAATAAGAACAGCAAGAGCTGTTGACATAGACAGAGCAGACTGAACCATTTGACATTGCTCGGTGCAGCCTCTTTGGCTTATGACAGCCACGCCTTTGTTGAAGACGTCCTTTGAAGGATGGACACCCTGAAATAAGACAGAACTGCTGCATAATAGAAGATGACAGTGTGCTCGAAACTAAACAGAATAAGGAATTACATGTTTTTCCGTAAGTATTATATCTTGGGTTGGTGCTGCAGTGCTGTTCATTTTTTATGTCTCTTATTTTCCCATTCATTTCTATGTATTCATCAGTATCTTCCTGTTCCATGCATACATGACTCCAGTGACGACAATGCCGGTTTGTTGGTGTTCAATCATTTTGGTCCTATTGGACGAAACAGCAATTATATTTATTTATCCATCAATTTCTATACTGACATTTATGGTCCCAAGAGGATGAATGCCACTATCTTTTGTCATCCCTCGACTTTTACACCATAATCAAGGAGTGACTTAACCATGGCTGGCTATAGCTCAGTGGGCAGGGTGGCTGCTTCCAATCAGAAGATTGGAAGGTACACAGTTCAAGTCCCATCAGGGTCTACATGTCGTAGGGTCCTTGAGCGCAACCCTGAAACCCTAGCACCCTGGGCAATTCAAAGGGGTTGCCCAATGCTCCCTCAGGGATGGGTCAAATAATATCACTATGTTGTGCTGTGTATTGCTGTATGTGATCAATAAAAGATACATTATTATACAGGTCACAGGTCACACTTTTCAAGTTAATATCTACCCTCCATGATGGGCTACCATGAGATTTGGTATACATATCCATTTTCCCCTCAGGATAAACTAAAACCTATTGAAGATTGTATTGAAGATATGCTGAACTTTCCTCTGGTGCCGCCAGCTGCTCAAATTCTTACTCGAACAGCTAACGAGACTCCTTGTGTTTTGTTCTAATTAGCAAATGTTACTATGCTAATATGCTAAACCAAGACGATGAATAGGATAATCATTATATCTGGTAAACACTGGTATGTTTTATTTTTTTAATAAATGTTAAAATTGTTTTTGTGTATATTTACAAAGAAGAAAAGAAAAACCTGGTTTGTTTGTTAATGTCATAGAAAGCATCTAATGGTGGTTCAGAATGTCAACATAACTTTGGAAAGACGAGTTTAGTTGGAAATGAAAATCCTTTTCGACTTATGTGAAAACCCAACCTTGGTCATTGAATTTTGGTTGGGCTTCACTTTACATTATCTGTGAAAAACAACATTCATGCGTTTTCTTTGGTCGCTTTTCTTGTTCATGGCTGAAATTCACGCTCGCATTAACAAACAATTTTAGAGTCACCGTTTCATCTGCACACATGCAAATGTAAACAGAACCTGCAAACAACCTATACATTCACCCTATGGATTCAAACCAGGAAATGTCTTGATATGAGATAACTGTGCTAAACACTTCACCTCTGTGCTAACCATGACAAACCCAACAACTTCAGAGAAAGATGGAAATTATTAAAATTATTATCATTATATTATGAAAAACAATAAAAAATAATTATAAACATTCATCTTTCCATCTTCTTCCTCTTATCTAGGGTGGGGTGGTGGTAGTAGCAGAGTATTCCAAATGTCCTAGTGTCCTCTTTGCAGGTAACAGCTGAGGGCCGTAGAGGGTGGTTCAGAGGTCAGCACTGTGTATTGGCTCACAGTTAGAAGGTTCTGGGTTCGAATCCACCTGTGGAGTTGACTTGTTGATTTGATGAATGGTGACTTGTCCATCATCTCCAGCACACCTTCTCAATGGACATGTGTGTTTGCTCATAACAGATTTAAAAGTTCCACCAAACTTCAGCGTCTGTCCAGTGTTGATGTCAAACCACTGCTGGGAGGTTACAGGCTGACTTCCTCCTATAAGTCTTGTTCAATTTGGGTGTTTATACTTTGATATACAAATGCAAAAATAACAAACCTACTAAAAGATTGTTCTCGGACTTCTGTGAACTTTTGAGTCTCTATGACATTACTCTGAATGAAGATATTATGAAATAATAAGTGTAGCAGTGTTCCACAAAATAGATTTTTCTATAAATATCAAGCTGCATTATATTACCTAAGTTAGACAATCTTTTAACACTGAATGTTGGTTTGTCAATGGAAGTCAAATGTGTTTCTTCTTTATGGTCTCACATACTGCAGTTTGCCTGTGTGACCACAACAAATTTGATTTGGTTGGATAGTACTCTGAATATAACACAGTAAATTAATTTGGGCTGGGAAAGTCCCTAAATGTCCAGGAGGGGTATTTGTCTGAAGGAGGATGCCTGACCAGATGTAGAGTCCTCCCACCAACCGGGCATTACCCCCAACACATACTTACTGCCGCACACACACAGACATGCCCAAAGTCTCTCTCAGCTCAGCGAGGGGATGGCCGGCTGGCGGTTGGCTTGGAGGCGCCATTAACCAATTTGGCTTCCAGATGTCCATCATACAATCCTAGCCAAAGCTGCGCACCCACTATGAACTTCACAAACATGGGTGCAAACAACACACACATACAGACACACTGTTCAACTGTGATGTGCTGATGTTGAGACACAGACCCGTTTATCTATAATGGCAAAGGGACATATCCGCTTTAATAAATCACAGGCAGAGCAACTATAGGAATGCTGCTCTCATTGTGTGTGTGTGTGTGTGTGTGTGTGTGTGTGTGTGTGTATGTCAATTTTGATTGACAAGCACATATTCTGAATGATGAAACTCTTTTTTGATAATTTCTAAAATGATCATCCACCATCTGGAGAAAAGCAGCTAAATACACAGTTGTTTCTCCTGCTGTCTG
This sequence comes from Lophius piscatorius, assembly GCA_009660295.1. Lineage (NCBI taxonomy): Eukaryota > Metazoa > Chordata > Actinopteri > Lophiiformes > Lophiidae > Lophius > Lophius piscatorius. The sequence continues at coordinate 6,883 of VRLP01002790.1, read as the reverse complement.
TTCCTCCTGATCATGACAAGAAAGGCACACACACACTCCAGTATGCACTTACACAAACACATATTCACTTTCCTCAAATGGACAGATGCTGCTCCTCTAGAGGCACAGAGAACCAACAGCTGTTCCACAGTCCGTCAGATGGGATACCATTGGTAGTTCATGAATATTTTACACTAAGTCAAAATGGCTGCAGTCCAGACTCCTAACAGAAGCCACACTGGAACAGATGATCAGATCATTAAACTATACAGACAGATTTCCTCCCACTGTCAGCTGAATGAAGGTGCTTGAATGTTTTTCTGAAGTTCTAAAAAGTTGAGTTGGGTTTAGTTGTCTGACTGGAGTTCGCTTAGAGAACAATGGTTTGATGTTTATGTTGAAGTATAGTAACTGTAAACCTACATTTGCCTCTTTTTTTAATTTGTATTAATACCAAACCACAAGTTAAATCTAAACAGTTACTGAGAGACCTACAGAGGCTGCTTTTAAACCTCCAGTTTTTTTTGGAGGTTTTTTTTTTGTGGCTGATTGATTGTGAGGTAGCCCATGTGAAAACGTCGCATTCTGCCACATTTACCTTCAAAAAATGTGTAAAAAGTGGTGATAAATTTCTGAAGTTACTTTTTTAATCACATCTGCAGCAATATTTAGGAACTTTGTCACATTCACTCATTTGTCAAAAATACCCATGTTTAATTGAAATGCTAAATGTTAGATCTAATGAGAATCCAAATTTTAAAAGAAAGAATTTAAATGTACATCTCAATATGATATCTAAATCTAAATGTTAAAAATAAACCTAAATGTTAAAGATGCAGCAGAATACAAAGTAGTTCCTAAAGATGATTTTGGTTTGTTTTTTAGACTGATAATAGCATTTGCAAAACTAGTGCAAACCTCAAAAAAGACCCAACAGTACCCAAGATTAAATCAGCCAATTGCAAGTTTCTTCAATGGCGACAAAGTTTCTGTCATTTAGGGTATGTCACATTGGATCCACCGTTGTATTACCACATCAAACCTAAACTAAATCAATCCATAATAATTAAGAGGGTTATGGCCAAAATACTCAAAAAAAAAATGTTATTACAATGTCACGTTGTGAGGTCATGACATCACAACGTGGATGTCATGACAGTTTTGCAACGAGGAGAGCAGACATGACGGGTGCACAATGCTTCAGAGTCATAATGTCACTTTAATGTAGTATTTTCTGATATAAACACATGTACATGTTTCTTTCTTTCATCTGATGTCTGAGGACAATAAAACATACTTGTTCATGTTTTACACAGTCTTTAAAAGAAAGCTAGTTATGACAGGTGAATTTAGATTCAACATTTAGATTCAATATTTAGATTCAGATTATAGGCTTAATATTTAGATATAGACTGATCCTTCACATCATCCATTTAAATTTGAAATAACATTTACTCTTTGGATTTAGCATTAACATTTTATTTAATACATTAGTACAAGAAAAGTGAATATAACAAATGTCATAAGCATTGCTGTAAATGTGATTACATTTCTTATAAACACAAGCATTGTTTTGGAACCAAACACAGCAGAATGTTTCAATTCATTTCAGTAATAATTTAGTTTCAGAAACAGAAGGATCTAGATTGATATTGATGTTCTACTGATGCTCATTTGTCCAATCCAAAAATGACTTGTAGATATTATGCAGGCATGTTGGTTGTTTTATCGTAAAAAACTATAAATTTGAGCTTACAAGGATGTTTTCACGATGTACATTTGTGATCTATGTTATTTCACCAACAATAGAATAACTGGTTCTCACAATGACAGCTTGCTCCATGGGTCAGAGCCATAATGGGTTTGGACATGTTGCTCACCTCTGCAGCAAAAAGCAAGGGGCCGGACGTCTGATCAGAATTACAGAACGGAAATAGGGTAACTAATAGCGCTAATACACATTGCAATCTTTCATCTCTCCATCTCTGATTCCTTCTCTGCCTTGGAGGATGGTTTGCTCTCATCAGCCCTACAGCTGAGATTCCAATACCTCTATGCTCACCGTCCTCTTGCTGTCGGCTAACCACTGTCTCCCAGAGAGTCTGCACTCTTGCTCGCCGACAGGAATTGTCAGAGAGGCTCTGATGGTCTGCAGGATAGATAGATATTTAGAAAAACACATATGAAGTGGACGTGATGTGGTCAAGCCGAAACTGGAAAAACATTTCAGTCCTGTTCTAGACTTTTTACCATATACCTGCAGGCACAGCTTGAATGCAAGGTCCTCAGTCAATATTTTTCTGGAGCAACTGTCTTCATTTCAGACTAGCAGACTTTTTTAATACTTTTTAAAACCTTGTCCTTTTAGATATAACTGATTCTATTATAAGCTTTCTGTCGATCTCATATTCTGCTCATTTAACTTAGTTTTGTACTATATTTTAGGAGTTTCTTAAAATTATATGCATATCATCTCACTGATCTTGGTTGCAGTATTTTCTGTTGTCTGTGAACTGCTTTTTATGAGTTATGTTCATTATTCTGGACTGCTTTTGTGTCAATGTATGGTTAAACAATTTAGAATGAATGCATAAGTTCATTCACATCTTGATCCTCAAAATTCGTATTTAAATGAAAGTTCGGATTCACCACAGGCTGGCAACAGTAACGACAACGGTTGAGCGCCCGTAGAGACAATATATAAAAGGTTTTGTCCGTCATGCATACAATTTGTAGTAGGATTCATTGTGTGTTGTAAATAGTTTATTACATGCGTTCAAACATCCTCTATAAGCATTCTGAGAGACCAGAAGCATTTTGGTGAGAAGATTAAGCATCATCATCAGAACACCTTCTCAGAGCTGCCTTCAAACAGCTGTCTGTGTGGAACACCTCCGAATATTAAAAAAGTCGACAAGCAAAATATAATTAATGCTGGCAGGGAAAGGCAGAATCTGCAAAGCATACAGTTGTAATATGTTGGGGATGGCCAGAGGTTTTTTTTCTCAGTATTGCTTCCCCTGCCTGATTCATGAAAGGCTTAACCTTTGCTTCAGACGTGCTTTTACTGTGCTTGAGTCTAAACCTGCACTTAGGCCTACTTAAATTTAAAGTCAAATATAATACACTTGAAGTGAAGATATGAACTAAAACATATAATAATCATAGAAAAGCTATTATTAACAAATGATAGCAGCACAAATGGCACAGTATTTATAATAATTTTATGATAATTTTTTTCTATATTTAAAAGCACTACTTTATCATAAATAGGTCGTTTATTTTGATACATAATTTATTGAATCAGAATATTTGACCATATATTTAAGCAAGTAGTTGGTCTTTTTACCCCATCCCCTGTATATCACTTTATTCTTAATATTTCAATGATATGTACTATTTACACAACTGTATAGATATGCTTTTGCAACATATTTCGTTTTCAAAATGCCATGCTAAATTTTGCTGAATTGGATTAATAGAGAGATTTAAAGTGTAAAATGTGGGATCTACAGTGACCTCCAGAGGAGGAAAGTGGAAAAATCTGCCTAAAACATTGATTTTGTCACAGTAGGAACAACACACACACTGGCATAAATTAGGATCTTCTTGATGTGTACTGTGTAATGCAACAAACTCCTCATAAGAACAAGGTTTGAGTTAGAGTCTTTTAATTCCCTCTCATTTGTAACCCAGCCATAAAGTTTTGCAGAGTAAAAGAGTTCTGCTTTCATATTGATCCATGTTACTATCCGTCTGCCTTCTGCGTTGTTTATCATTTTCAGTAATAGTGTGGATGAAATAGTAGCAAGGATCATTTTAAACATCAGGTTGGCTCTATTTTTTGTAGCTGACAGACAGACACACACACACACACACACACACACACACAAACACACAGACAGACACACTCACACAGACAGACACACGCAAAAATACACAAGCACAAATACACACGCACAAATACACACTTGGCGATATTCTGGCATCTGTCAGTGGCAAAAAAAAAAATGCATATCAAAGAGGGTAACATGGGAACGGTGATAGAAGTTTATAAAATTGCACAGGATTCTCTTGAGGCAGAAAGTACACACACAGCAGATTTCAATGCATACATTGCTATCTAAGAATCTTCCTCCTTCCTTCCTACATAGAAGCTACTGTATAGGCTTGTCTGACAAGAAGATAAGTCTTGCACACAGTATATTCACACAGACAGGATGATATCAAATATAAAAACAAAGACAAGAAGCAACTATGAAGCAAAGTCAGAAATCATAAATCTCAAAGTACTTTATATTTATTGTTAAAAGTAGCAAATGTTTGTTTAAATCTGTCCTTAAATCTGATTTTCTGTCCGGGGCCCATATTGAACTGCTTTTGTCTGTGGAATTAAATGTATTTTTGTTCAGGAACAAGTGGCTCATTGTAATGTGTTGGTAACGTGGCTACCCAAATTGATAGACACATAACAGGGTCATCATGCATTAGCATTTAACATTTCCTTCATCTATGACACGGAAATTTGTGAATTCATTACCATACAGGACTGCAGTTCACCCTGCCATCTATTAGTAACGCCAATTAGTTTACTGGGACGGATTTAGAGGATGCAAATAGGCCTGCAGACTCACACGGACAACCAGGGATGCCCACAACTTTTCATGCCACCCCTCCCTTCATTCAGCTCAGATTTCTGTCCCAAAGACACACGTCTGAGAGAAATTTATTTTCGATATGATTTTACAGCAACAGGCTATAATAATAATGATAAATTATTATTTGAATATACTTTTGACAAAATTCTTTTTGAATTCTTAGATTTATTTCTAATTCAAGCTTTATTTAAAACTGCAAGAGTGTTCTTTCTAGTACTTCTGGAACCCAAAGTTCACTGGGTGTCCAACCTGATTTTAATGTCATGCAGGAAACCTAAACAGGAAGCCTAAACCCTCACATTCTTCATGAAAGAGGTATAAAATCTACACCAATCACATATCTAAGAAACATACAATCATACAATGATAATGTTTAGGTCCCATGTTGAAACCTGCAGCAGTGATAAATCAAATTATTAAAAAAAAAACAATAATAGTTGGCTCTCAGTGAGAGTCCTTTGTGTCCAGGAAACAACCTGTTCTTGAAGAGCAATTTAGAAGTTAGTCAGGCCTAGCTGCATAAAGCCACTGCATTATTTTAAGAAGGAAAGCTGAGTCTAGGGTTTCCTTAAGAATGCCAATAATATTAGGGGAGATACTTAGACTTGTCTGCTATATTCATAAAAGACTTTATTAACTGCCTTTACAGGCTTAGATTATATTATTCATTTATGGATGATATTTCTTGCTTTCCACATTGCCCATGTGATTTCTTAACTGTTCTAAAGAATCTTTCGGGAATTTTGGAATTTATCCATGCAAGAAAATCTTGTTGGACATGCAATAAATCAATCATAGTTAACATGTGTTGATAAGAAATAACAATAAAACCACCTGCCTCATGCTTGGTAGGTCTCCTTTTTATCATCAAAGCAGCTCTGGGATACTTTGTGTGTTCTGATACCTTTCTATCAGAACCATCCTTAACTTTTTCAGCAATTCAGACAACAGGGCTATCACTGGGTCCAGTGATATGACAGTGACCCTGTCATTGGTCGATCAGCTGCCCTTCCTTAGATCAATTGAGTAGTACTAACTGATTTAAACCGGGAACAACCAAAAAAACCTTGAGCTCTGGTGTTGATCTATCACTATCACTATCAATCATCTTCTTAAACCACAAACTCCCCCGCTTACAGAAATTACAGAAGAGCACTGTAATAATTTCATGGCTTTCTTCAAATCAAAAATCGACTCAATCCGTTCTGTCCTTTCTGGTTCCTCCTCTCTACCTATCCAGTCTGCTTACTCACAGTGTGATCTCCCAGCCTCTAAAAGGCTTCCCAGAAATCTCACAGCAGGAGGTTGAGTTTATCATCAGGACGATGAAACCCTCCACCTGTGCCCTCGACCCGTTTCCTACGGCCCTGGGGAAAACTAACATCTCTTCCATCAGTCCCCTGATCACCGCTGTAATAAACTAATCCCTACAGGCTGACTTTGTTCCATCTGCCCTAAAAGCCGCCATAATCAGACCACTCCTCAAAAAACCTACTCTCAATCCAGAAGTTTTTACTAATTACAGGCCCATTTCCAAACTCCCATTCCTCTCCAAAGTTCTGGAAAAAGTAGTTGCTGCCCACCTCCAGGACCACCTCAAATACAACAACCTCTTTGAAACCTTTCAGTCTGGTTTTCGCTCCGCCCACAGCACAGAAACAGCTCTGCTTAGAGTCACAAATGACTTACGGATGGCAGCAGATGCTGGTTCACCTTCCCTCCTGATTCTCCTTGATTTGTCTGCTGCCTTTGACACTGTGGACCATGGAATACTTCAGCTTCAGAAAGTTGACCCAGTCTTCCTCAATAACCAGTATTACCTTCTCTGGTCACGACATTCCCCTCTCTTCATCAGTCACCAACCTCGGTGTAAGATTTGACCCTCAACTCACTTTTGAATCCCACATCAAACACATCTGCAAGATCTCCTTTCATCATCTCAGAAATATTTCCAAACTCCGTTCTTCACTCACCTTGAGTGATGCTGAAAAGCTGGTCCACGCGTTCGTCTCCTCCCGACTGGATTACTGTAACGCACTTCTCATCGGGATCACTGATAAAAGTCTTCAAAGACTTCAGTATGTTCAAAACAGTGCTGCAAGGATCCTGATGAGAGTTCGTAAACACGAACACATCACCCCCATTCTTCATTCCCTTCATTGGCTTCCCATCTCCACCAGGATTGATTATAAGATCTCTCTCCTCACTCACCAGTGCATCCATGGCAACGCACCCCCCTACCTAAA